>JAMKPZ010007103.1:0-10662 GCA_024699675.1 Amphibolis antarctica
TAGTTGTGGGTGGAGTATCCGATGAGCCTTTGGAGTACAATTTTGGGTTCCCACTGTGGTCTAGGGTGTCCATTTACTGGCACAGAAAATGGAGGTCCCAGTCCTAGAATTTTCAGCATCAATTTCACTAGGAAGATATAAATACACACTGTGAGTATATTGATGTCACTCATGCGATTTGGTCGACTCGATTCATTTGCATGGTGCATCATTTGTAAAAGTTATCATTAACATAGTTCCTAATCAACTATATTATTATAATTAATTCAGAGTGTTTCAATCCATGGGCATATTTCAGAAAACTTCATTAATGTTGATGGCTGCATCTCTCGGATTCATTTTGTTCTGCTTTGGGGTTGACCATTTTGTGGATTTGGAGGCGGAGACTGATTCCATTGTTTGACTCCGAAATGCTCGTACTCTTTATGCTTCTTGGATTCATGAATTTTTTTACAAAAACTGAGAAACTGCTCCGTATGGGTGAAAATAATTTTAAAGAGTTTTTTTTTTCAACGTCAAAAGAAGTGAATCCTACCTTCTTCTTTTTTGAATTATTACTTTGACATAAATTTCAACCACTATGATATCAGAAATCTTTAAGAAGAAAAATTTTGAATTATAAGTATAAATTTTAAATTTTAAATTTTAAAATTTTAAATTTTTAAATTTTAAGTATAAGTTGAAAATTTTAAAATTTTTTATTATTATAAGTATAAATTTTTTTAATTATTTTTCAATTATTGGGTCAAAAAGAAATTCTTACAAGTAACAAAAATTTCATTACAATGTAATTCTTGACATGATTATATCATGCATCTTGTTCAAGCTTTTTTGACTATTGTTAAATTCATGATTATAAAAAAAATATAAAACTATATTTGAAACATTAAAATATAAAAAATTTATAAATTTTTCAAAATTTCCATATACAAATAATCCTAAAAATACTTCTTCTTCTTCTTTTTCTTCTTTTCTAAAATTTTCGTTTCTCATATTTTCTAAGTACACGAATAAAAATCATCTTTAGGGAATTTATACTTTTAGAAATATTTTAAAAAGTAATACTTTTTATTGATTATTTTCACTATTTTATAAAAGATACGATAAAATAAGTTAAACAACTTTTACAATGATTTTTGAAAGGAAAAAAAACAACAACAATTCATACAAACAAGGCGTGCCCCCGGATTTGTCGGACAGGCGTCCGCTTTCCGACAGCCTTATCCATCCACACTCACCCCGCCGGAGGCCGACGGACGAACAGAACAATCGCCATGGCCTCGTCGTTTCACCTCTCTCCGGCAGCCAAGGCCCGGACCATCAGTCCTCCCCCCCTCCGTGCATCGAGCACGACCCAGGCCTCGGTCATCCCCACCATGTCCGACATCATGGAAGCCTCGTTGAGGTCGCAGAGGGTAAAGCTTCAGCTCCGGACCTCGGGACCCTTCTTCCGGGTGACCGCGGTCAGCGCGGAGGACGAGAGGCTGGAGCTGGGCAAGGCGGTGGGCGTCGTCAGGCCCTGGGTCGACGGTAAGGTTCTCCACCTCGACTCCATGAGGATGTCGAAGGCGACTTTGGGAGCGGAGAGGTCCATATTTGGTCTGGGCCTCTTCGTCGGCGCCGTCGCTGTCTGCCACGGTTACAACTGCGGGTGCAAGAGAGCGGAGCTTCTTGCAATCGACGACTCCAACGCCTACCACGAGAAGGTGATTACATTTGCGGGCCCGATGGGTTCGCGTGGTTGTTCTCGGACTGATCGTGATCGTCACGTTTCAGCTGGTGAGGTTCTACGCGAGGATGGGGTTCAAGGCGGTGAGAGAAGTGGACGGGTCGTCGTTCGCGGACTTGCCGCACATGTTGACGTGGGGAGGGAAGGGAACCAGGATGGACGCCGACATCGAACACCTCATGATCAAATGGGGAAGAAGATTCAAGCCGCCGCCGCCGGCCTGATGCTCTTCTTCCCTACCAAAACATGTTGCCCGCCCTGACAATACAATCTGATGAAAAGGCACGCGCAGCTTGCGTATCAAAGATGATTAGAAGAGATGAGGGCAGATACTTTGCATATTTCAAATTGCATGACCGTGTGAGTCCGCTTCTCACTCATCAAAGTGACACTTTACCGTGACCATTTGTGAAGGACTTGCAAGTATTTCTTTTTAGATTTTCAGCTTTTAGCTGCCAACATGGATTACCACACCATGCAAATTGACCAGATTATAAATTATATGAGGTTAAATATTTATCTTGCAACTAGACAAAATTCCAGCACACATCATGTAAAATCTAGCGTTCCTTCGGGCGAATCTCGATGCTTATGCGTAACATTTAATAGCGACTACAACCAAAAAATGATACCTAATTGATGGGTCTGGAACCCCACCTAAACAAATCAAGCGTCAATGGTAATCCAGAAATTTAAAAAAGAATGACCGCAGAAAGGCTTATTACCTGTTTCCTCTTCTGAGTCCCAACGGAAACCCGAATCATCGGAGATTCGATTTCCCAATTAAATAGGAATAGGCACTCAAGGTTTGAGTGCAAGCGCAAGGCCGAACCTGGGATGCTGCTCCATGGCCTTGGTGTCAAATTCACCGGATATTGTCAGGACAGACTTCGGTTTAAGCTCGTGCTGCAGAAGAGCCCCGAGTTTCCCGTTGTTGTTTAGTCTAGCCCTCACGGTCGTAAGGGAATCCAATGCATACGACCCACCAACGGTGATAACATTCTCGTTAGAGGAGAACTTTCTTGTGAATTCCTGCACCACTCTGATCCTCTGCTTCTCATCGATATACCTCATATACGAAGCTCTCAGGGAATCACCCTTGTTTTCACTAGGAGATAAAGTGAAAATAGGAATCAATATCATGCAATGTTCCCAGAAAATTATAGCATGATATTTTATTGGCAACTTACAGTATGAGAGAAGCAATGTAGTTTGGCTCTGTCAAACTGATGCCAGCACTATACTTTGTAAATGTTTTCGAACAGGTGTCAAAACCAGCTTCAGCCCCAAATGCAACTCCATGAGCACCAATTGTAGCCGAGCAATCCATGGTAGGAGCTTGTTTCAAGGCCACAGATGAGGCAAAAGCTACGTGGTGATGGAAATACTGCAGCTCTACCTGGATAACAAACGACAAACATCATCATTATGTCAGTACACAATAGTGGATCTATGTACCAGCCACCTGATGCGGGTATGTGCAATGTGCATAATTTATATTATTTATTATTTTTCTATTTTTATTTGCATGTAGCTGCATTTTACAAACAGTCACGACAATAATTTAACTAAAGGGCAAAAAGGAACTTCATAGAAAATAATAAAATGTTTTGTATCTACTTAGATAAATTCTCACCAATAAATAAGTTTTTAACAAATCAAATTTTATTATTCAATTATATTTATTTTAAAATATTTTCTATACAATCGTGCCTCATCCTATGAAAAATGTTGTATCCACTACTGTGTCAGTACTCCATATGGTACAAAAAAACTGCACATTTGTGATTTTTAACTCCTGAACAGCAACTTTATGCACCTTTCCAGAATTGCAATCGGGATACTTGATAGTAGCAATCACTTTTGTGGATGGAAGAATATCTGAGACGGTTATTGTAGAAGAGATCTGATAAAGAACAAATTAAACACTTGTGAGTAGATACATATATAAGTTGATTTACATGTGAATTGGGAGAAAATAGAGCAATAGGCATACATTTGAATCTGTATCAAACTTAACATCTATAGTGGATTGCTTATGCTTGAATTGAGTAGAAATATCAGCAGCATACAGCCCACCTTTCTTCACTGCAGCCGAAGTCAAACCCTAGAAACAAAATAACCAAGTTTTTTTGAAAATACACACAAATGCCAAAAATCAGGAGAATAATATCAGACATGTTGTCCGGCATGGTGCATGGAAGCGGTGGAATAAAAACTCCCATGTATTTCAAACACAACCAACCATGTTCAACAAAGGAAAAGCTCAAATTTCACAACACAAACCAACCAAGAGAATTTCATCATCTATCAAAACAGGAAGACAATCGTGAGAATGTACTTCAATTACTCTTTGCAATACCATGTTCCTTTTGACTTATAGTGTAATCATAAACAGAATGCACAATTTTCGTAGATGCATGTATCTACCTTAACATTGCAGCAACTAAAATTCCGGGAATGAATCTACATAGGCAGCCACGTTAAATGATGTTTATAAAAGTTGAAATTTTCACGGCTGGGAAGCTAAATGCTAGCCAGAATTAAAAAAATCAATTTCAACACATAATGACCTACTCAAAGTGGCATTATCAAAGGTCTTTCCAGTGTTCAAGTAAAATTGTATAACTTGTTGAACTAATACATTAAAAGCATGATTATATAACATATCAATGCAAGAAAAAACAAAGGAAGAAGAATAACAGATTTGTATGAAAGTAAATGCGAATTTTTAAGATGGTGAAGGTTTCCACATGTCAAAGAAGAGAACATTGCTAGACTTAAATGTTAGTGCTCAAAAAGAAAACTTTATTTGTAATTATTATCACAGTATATCAGCATCTTACATGCTTTTGAATTCCTAGTCAACGAAGGAACATAACAAATGCAATTACTCATTAAACCATTGAAGGTAAAACTAACAAATAGGCAGATAGTAATGAAATCAGGCGTATATGATTGAAATGACAATCAACACTTGTTTGGTATTGCAAAATTTTAAATTTTCAAAATAGTTTTCAGTGTGTTGTCTCTCAAGTGTTAGTTTGGCTATTAGACAACATTACAAAGGAAAACACAAAACTAGAATTATGGTACACCTAGGGGTTAGACATGTCAATGGGTCATGCTGACCCAACATGGCCCAAACCTCCTCTAGCCTAGGCACTATTCATGTTAGGCTAAATTGTGCTAAGCAACCTACCAAAACGGAAACCGTACCAACACAGGTAGGTGGAGTAGCAAGCGGTACAAACTGGGCAAGTGGCAAGAAATGCGAGCCAACGGAGCAAGTGGCAAGAAACGCGAGCCAATGAAGCGAGCTTGAGTGGGCTAATGTTATGAGATAGATACAAGTTGTTGGTTAGGTATCTAGGCATTTGGACCATCTGGGTCAGTTAGGCATCTCCGAACCACCAATTGGGAACCTCTAAGCGTCCAAACCATTTGAGCCTTCAATTGGGCATTTAGGCATCCAAACCATCTGGACCATCGATTGGACAGGCCTATTACCCCATGTCCCTATCGTCAACTTGCCACTTGATGCCCAAATGGGTTAAACCCTAGTCGCCCACGCACTGAATGTCCTATGCCAACTAACCGTAACCTACTCGTCTACACTCCACTCACAAGCTCCCAAACCCAATTGCACCTCTACATCACTTAGCTTGCTTGTTACCCCCTTCATGCTCAATGCTCCATGCCCAATTACTTGACTTGCTCACCACCCTCTCCATCCCCAATTACTTGACTTGCTCACCACCCTCTCCATCCCCAATTACTTGACTTGCTCACCACCCTCTCCATCCCCAATCTCCCAACTCACCCACTGCCCCCTCCATCCCCACTCTATAGACCGCAACTTGCCCATGTCACCTTTGTCATGTCAACATGGCACAATTCCACCAATGATTGACACAATTCAACCTAGCCAATTATGCATCTCTATTGGGGGTACCATAGAATTTTATTGGATATCAAAATCGTTGTATATTTATTCATTCAAATATGTCGATGATAAGATTTGAACATAAAGTTAAACACACATAATTACCAAAAAATTGTTATTTTTCATCAATTGATAAATTTTATAACATCCATAGTTTATTGGGAAAATTTTTACATGGTATAATATAATTTTTGTTAAGTTTGAAAATTTAGTAAAAAAACAGCATTTTGTTAACAAAATTATGAGACATTCATTTCAATGTTGTTTCAACATTTCAAAAAAATTGATAAATATCAATGAAATTTGGTTGTCATGTATCAATGTTTAATTCCATGATTTTCATAGACTTTAACATGATATAATATACTTTTACTTATGAAAAATTCCATGACTAAATTACACAATAATAGAGTTTTAATATATGATAATTTAGTATGTTATTTATTTAATAGTGCATAGTTTTACCATGTTTTCATTTTCTCCATTGGTAGTATCATATTTAACTAAGAAACATATCAATTATTCTAATAATTTCTACTGTTGAAGAACTTGCATGTGACAATTACTTATTATTTAGTTACCATAAAAATTCTAGCAAACTTTGTGTACAGAGAATGGTGTATTATATTGAATTTTTGAGTGTGCAATGATATTCTCAAAAACATTATTAAATAAAACAATTCTATATTATAATTTTTATTTTTTAAAATTATAAGTTTTTGATTAACTCATTAGAAAATACTAATATGAAATAATATTTAAAAAATAATATATAGGTGTTCATCTTTTTTTCATTATTATGTGTAAACTCAAATTTGAGTTTCATTTGAATTAGTGAACAAAAACAAACACCAGAAAGCATATGCACTTTCCATTTACAATCAATTATTTTTCACTAAATAATCCACTTTGTTGTTGATTCTCCATGCAAAAACATATCCTAAAAAAGTAGCATACCCTAGATGAAACAACACTAAATTCGAAAACCAAGGAAAATTTGCAAATACCAATAAGACACCAACACATGATGCAACCAATGCCGCATGGGTATATTACCTAAAAAGTAATAAGTATGTATTTTTCACCTTTACGTGGCACTCACACACTCAAGAGTTTCATTTCTCTGGATTTCTGACACAAATCGAATACAATAGGTATGTCAAACCTACTCTAGACCAACCAACACAGAAAATTAGTATTTTTGAGCAGTTTGTAAGAGACTGCAACAACCATAAGTAGGGACCAGGGTTGTGTAATCTCAAAAATTAGTGGGATGATGGTGTCACAAGAGTTAAATCTTGGATGAGAGTATGAAACGACACAGCTCTGATCAATTTAGCTGCTTAGAGTTGCTCCAAAAAAATCAAATCACACCAAATACACGTGAATTGATTTAGTCATCTCTGTCCCGAACCAAATACAATGATAACTATGATTTCCTAACAGGGTTAACTTTGGGGAAGTCCTAAAATGTGCCGACTCAACGTCCTATAGAAACCTAAAAACCTTAACATTCCACACGAAAAACATCCTGTCGATCCATATCGTCATCACAAACACTAGAATCCAAGAAAGAAAGCTTAAGGCATCATCTCGCCACAAAAACACAACAATCAGAAACAAAAAAAAAGAGAGGAAAATCCAGCACATGAAGGGGACAACACAAATAAAAAGGCACAGATCTGGAGAAAGTAGAAGGATCGGAACAATTGAGATGGAAAATAAAAACAATAATCGACCCGTACCACTCCGGAGACGGTGCAAGTGGAGAACGTGACCTTCTGATCGTAGCTGTAGTCCTTCGTCAGGAGATCTACAGATCGAAATCCCACGGCCATCAGAAATCAACGCCATAACTTGAGCAAGGACAAACAAAAACCAAAAAGAAAGTTAGAGATCAACGGGTGTACCTTTGACCTTCTTGCCGATGTCGGAGTAGAGGCCTGGCCCCTTCATGTTCGCGGCAATATCGAGAGCACTGCGGCTTCGATCTCTCTCGCGCGGAAGCGTGGAATGAGAAGGCGGACGAAGGGCCAGCGGCCGTTGGCTCCTGTCCCTTTTCTTTAGGTTTCTGGCTTTTTTTTTTCGACTGTCGGGATCGGAATCTAAATAGTGATGTGGAGGAACCAATGGCTGGAATCTTATCGACGGATGATGGATGATGATGATGATGACGCGGCCGCCGGAGAGGCCGTGGTAAGCTGACTTGTTGACCAGTCCTCGTCCGAAGGCTTATATATATTTCTCTTTTTATTTAAATTTTTTATAATTATTTTTATTATTTATAATTGATATTACGCAAAATCGTACGAGACCCCCTTCTTCTTTTTTTACGGCGGATCGGAGTTTGTCTTATAAATTTTAGAAAATAAAATGTTTTAAAAAATAAAATTTTAAATTTTTTAGGTATTTATATATTTTAAAAAATATAAAAAAAAAGTTAAAATATTCTATCATTATAAATTTTTTCCGTCTTTTTCACTTATTAGATTGAAAAATTATTTTTTTATCACGATATAGTGTATTTTATCTAATTTTTTGAATATTGTTAAACTCGTACTTACACGAAAAATGTAAAATTATATTTAAAATATTAAAATATAAAATATTTATAATTTTTTTAAAATTAATTTTTCGAAATACACAGAGGCTAACAATAAACTAATTATGTTGGAGCTTTCAACCACTGTGTTCAAGTGGGGAGGTCTCTTGTTAGAGGCTTCGTAGGTTGATACATTCACTTCTACATACTTTTCTGTATATTTTTCTCTGGATACTGGCTTAATTTGTAACTTTGGTCCTTTGCAGTCCCTTTCAAACCAGTTGTTGCTATGATGGTTGGTTTTCATGCTCTTGAGGATGAAGTTTCCAAATTGAATGAGATGCCTTCGAATGTTCATGGATGGCATGAATATACATGCATTAATGCAACACCAAAAGCCTTTCACAATTTGGGAGGTCTTTTATTTTTAAAAGGGTGCAATTACATTTATTATTTTTTGAATTTACTTTAATTAGCTCGATCTATGGTGGCTGTGTTATTCTATTTTTGCAGAGTTGTGCTGAATATTTTCGAGATCAAGTTTGCATCTGGGGTTGTTGAGAATTCCTCTTTAAAATCGTGGCTGATAGGAAAACTCACAAAATTTAAATACTGATGACTGTTTGGTTGTTTGCTGATGCGCATTTTGCGAATACTGGATCTGCCGAAGCTTATCATATTCCACCAGATTTTTCACTTCTACAATGGTACTTCGCCTCCAAGCCAATTCAAGTAGAGACTGTGCCAGGTGGACGTCACGTGGCCGACACGTGGCAGGTCTGTTTTAGCTTTGTTTTCATGGTTGGGCCATTTTCGGCCGAGTTTTATTTTTCTGGCATGACGAGTTTTAAAGTATTTTTAAGCCCATTAACTACTTGTTACTTGTTACTTAATCATAATTTTTATGCAAGGTATTGACCTAGTTTTCCTTGTTTTTTTTGTAACTACACACTTTTTGCAATACCCTAATCTGATGAATAATATAGTTGAGTAATTTATTTTTACAAAAGAGGCATTGACAAGATTAGTCTAATAATTGACTAAAGTAGTGAAAGAGGTTAAAGCAAAACAATGATCCACGGTATAATGTGATGATCAAATTAAAGTTCAATTATAAATTATTACAGATTGGTAAATATATTATCTTAAGTTTTTGAAATCGATAAGCATATTGGTGAATGTTCTCGTCAATATTCAAACTTTGTAGAAAGAATAAAATCACACAACCTCGACCAAATCATTCGATCGTCGATGATTATGTCGCACCTGCACAAGTATTAAAAGGGAAAAATATTTAAAAAATCGGCATTATTAAAAAAAACCCTTTTTTTTGGAAGATGTTGGTAATTAATTTCACGCACGGGCGACATCACCGTCACGACGTCGTCGATGGTGAAATCTCGACCGTCCATTTTTGGCATTTTGCAATGACCTTTATTATCAGTATTATTAGTATTTGCGTGTATTTTTACAGTAAAAATGAATTAAAAAAGACATAATTTCTCATTTAAACTTACGTTTGATAGGTCGAGTGACGACGCAAAAGATATATTCTCTTACGATGGAATTGAAAAACCTATGTTTATAAAAACACCAGCATTATATTATAATCAAACAAGAAATCTACAGTTACATGAGACCAGGGAAGAACAAATCAAAGCTCGGTGTCTCTTCACACCAGAGAAGAGCGAAAGGTAAAAATTAAATAAACCAGCGTACTTGACGTATATGTTTTCGAATAATAATGAAAAATTATACTTATTATTTTTCATCATTTTTCGTAAAAGAAATAAACTTCACACGTGAATCAGCATGGTTTGCACTCAATCGTTCTCCTCAGCGATAGGCGGCGGCCCGAAGAGGCTCGCGGAGGCCGAGGTTGGCAGCGGCGCCCCTGTGCCTGATCAGGTGGTCCTGGCGGGGGCCGACCACCGCGGGGGCGTCCGACCACGTGGACCTCCGGTCGTGTGACGCGTCGTCGACCCTCCCGCCGCGGTTGGATCCCTCCGACGGCAGGCACCGGTACGCGCTCCTCTTGCTGTTGTTCTTGATGGTCTGGATCAGGAAAGGGATCAGACCTTCCATCTCTCTTTCCCTCCTTCGAATTCTTAATCTTCCGGCTGTACCAAACAATGATTGCCTCCGCCTTGTTTTGGTGGCGCTCGATCAACTGCTCTCTGCTTTAATGGACGACGAAGCAGGCGGGGGTGAAGAGGTATTTATAGGCAAAGCTAGGGGCGGCGGGGGAGGAAGAAGAAGAAGAAGAAGAGAAGGTGAACTAAGCACGTCACCGCGGGAGACGAGAGCATCTTCTTACGTTTGCGGTCTACCGACTCCCTCTCCCACAGAAACAAAAACTTTATATTTCCGTGGTGCCGTAATCTTATTAATCTTAAAATAGTTCCGAATTAAGTTTAATACATAATTTACTTTTTTTCTTATTAT
>JAMKPZ010007104.1:0-12730 GCA_024699675.1 Amphibolis antarctica
GTTCAAAAAATAGGTTACGAAAATTGATATCTTTTAATATTTAAATAAATAATATTAATATTGAAATTATATTTTTTAATATTGATATAATTGAATATTATGATAAGATTAATATAAAAAAGCTAAAATCTATATATATTATCATAATGTTAAGAGTGATTTTTACAATTAGAGGGGATTTGTGTAATTAAAAATTAATGAAAAAATATATATATAATTTTTTATTATTGAAATGTTAAAAATATGAAAATAAAATATTTCATAGGATCATTTGTATACCTTATAAAAATTAAAGAAAATTTATATTTAATTTTTTTTAAAATAAAAATATTTTAATATTTTAACATTTTAATGATAAAAAAATTTTAATTTTTTTTCCTTAATTTTAAAAAGACACGAACCCACCCTCCCCCCATTTAAAAAAAAGTTTTCCGTTACCACTTCGATGATCACGGTCACCATGTCATCGCTTTGCCACTTTTCTTTTAAAAAGTGTGGACCGTGGTCGCGGCCTTTACGGCAGCGATCTTACCATTAATTGTTTAATTTATTAGTTCCGGAAAGTGACGGTCACAAGTGCATACTGCCGTCTTCTCTCCACCGGAAGAAGAAAACCAGAAAAGGTAAAAATACTACAATACGACCACATATATATTATATTATATACGATGACTACACGAAGACACAGAGGTGTATGTACCACTAAGAGCTACGAGGCGTAGGTGTACGCCTTATTTCCTGGGCAGAGCAAGGACCACCGCCACCGGCGAGCGACGATCGACGGAGTTGCATGCATGGATAGATTTGAGTGAGACGACTACTTGGCCGTGACGGCAATCTTCATCCCGGCGTTGCAGTGTCCGGGGAAGCTGCATATGAAATAGTTGGTCCCCTTCCTCAGGGTGACGCGGTCCGTCCCGGACGTGTACGTCTTCGAACCCCTCGGCACCGTGCAGCTTCTGTAGCCGGCGGCGGGCACGATCACCATGTTGTGGACGTCGGGGTTGTACTTGAACACTGCGGCCAAGTCAACAATCAAAGATGGCTCGCAAAACTTCCTTACCAACGCATATATATACATATAGAACCCAGAAATATTTGTAAGATTTACTCACCGAGCACATCGCCGGCCTTGAAGCGTTTGCCCCGGGCCCAGGCGGAGGAGGTCAAGCTCCAGCCGGTGGCACCCCCGACGATGTAGGTGGCGGCATTGGCCATCTCGGAGCACACCACCAGGCACAACAACAGACCCACCAAAAGGGCTGCTGCACTGCCACTTCCCTTGGCCATTATCTCTTTCTCTCCTTCACTTGTGACCGACTATCCCACTCACCCCTTAGATATGGCACTCCCACGCGCGCAGAGATGGAAGGAAGAGGGAAGTGGTGAGGGACGGATGAGCTTCCATTTTCTCTCTATATATTAGCAAAAGTGCGTGCGAGTTGATGGGGGAGACATAAGAAAATTAAATTACGATATGAATGTCATATTCCCACCTCTCAACCACCAGTACTGCATCGCAAAATTATGAGCTTAGTACCGTCCAACTACCATAAATTTAGATTTTTTGATGAGATTTACCTTATTAAAATCGAAATAAACATATAAGTATTCTAAAATTCTAAGTTTACCGGACTTTTTTAATATTAGACTATTTTATTCAACATACGCACCCTTGTGTTTTTAAGTCTCCTGTGAAGTTATCTTATAAGTGTTGTATATGTGACATACGTGAATCAAATTATGATACCATAATTAAATTTATCTTATTAAAATTAATTTACCAATAGAAAAAGATTTACTTATATTCTAAAATTAAAATTAATTTACCTTTTTTTGGTTTATACGATGCCAGTCTGATTTTTTAGGTTGGGCAATTGGAGTAATTGCTGTTGCCAACCGATTTTCTTTGCTCTTAACATTTTACATTACAAAATTATATTAAAATACTTATATCATAAATTATATACTTTATATAACAACATAAATCTCACTTTAACTACTGCTTAAATAAATACATCCTTAAATTTCATGAACACCACAGTCTTACTGATTACTGTTGAATGATTTCTGTAGATGCCCGCCACCAGCTTTTTGCACCCAGATAGAAAATAGTACGTACAAGATCATCGATTATGATTTATTTTTATAAGAAGCCTCCGACCAAAAATAATGAAAAGATACATCATAACGGAAACTACATCAAAACCAAGCAACAAATAAAAAACAGAGAACAACAAAAGCCGGGGTAAAATCAAAGGGAAATAAAACAGAAAGAAAGATAAAACTAGACTAAATAACCTGAAAGATGGAGGGGACTAATTAGCGAGTCCTCCTCTAAGTAAGAATTTCTCATTTGTAAGTTAAAATTGAAATTAATTTTGTGAATGAAGTTAAAATTATATAATAATTATATGATAGACATTTATATATTAAAATTTATTTAATAATAATGATATTTAAAGTGATTTTAAAAATCTACTAGAATCGACTCCAAAGTCATAGTCTAAGATACAGTAAATTTAAATTTTAGACTGCTTATAAGTCTTTTGTATCACTATATATTCTAGCATCAGTTATAACGGTATTTATGTTATTTAATATTTGCATTTACGGCTGACAAATGTAGCAGATCGATTTTTATATTTTCAACATTTAAATCTTACATAACTACTCGTTGGTTGGCTACTCCTCCATTGAATTCGGAGTTACTGCGCTGGACGGACGGATGGAAGCAGAGGATTTCATGGACCATGGATTTAAAAGCTGGAACCGCAAAATCGGGTGATTGCGGTTGCAATAATTGTCGGCAGAGCATTTATGCCCGTATTTATTGATATCATTCAAATTTAAATAAATATTAAAATCACAAATATTGTAAAGAGAGAGTGAGAGGTCAGGTCGATTCCAGATCTATTCAATTACTTCATTGAGCGTAGAAAGACAATTTTTTTTGGTTGATAATGCAGTGCTAATACGTCAGAACGACTATTGATTGTCTAAATGTAAGATAAAAAAATTTTAAAATTCAAGTGATTTCTTACAAATCTCATTTTTAACCATCTTTTAATATTTATAAATTATATTAATCTTTAATAAAATAAAAAATAATTAAATTTTAAATTAGATCGGACTAGATCGACACAGTCCAATACAAGCCCAAATAGATCATTTCTGCCGGCTTAAAAGTTATACAATTAGGCCTAATACCATTCATGTCAAAAACTACAAAAAAATTCAAGTCAATCAATACGGTTTATCGACACCTCTATTCCGTATCTTGATCGATGGAATTTATAATGTGTGAATTGAGAATTAAAATGTGTTAGCCCCCGCTCAAAGTCAACATTCCTTCCAGCCATGTTCTGGCACGTTCCACGGAGCTTACGGTTTTGATGCTTGATGGTTGTTAAAGGAAAGAAAGTAAATAAAATTTTACCTATATGCTATCTGTGTACGAAAAAAAGTGAAAAATAAATTTTTTTTTACTATTTTACTTTTTTTTTTCATTTTCTAAAAGTAAAAAAAATATATTTTTAGGAAAATTATTTTGAGATTAAAAGAGAGAATAATAATTTTAATAAAAAAAAAATGTCTATATCATCATTAAGTTAAAAGTACTTTTAAAAGTTAAAAAAATAAATAAATACGAAACCTCAGAATATTTGAGGTTTCATTTAATCTAAGGTAGACAATTGTATGTTTTGCATGTTCCGGAAGGTCGAGATTGTAAGCTTCCAGGAGCAACTGCACGATATTTATATCTTTCAGTTTTTGTTTTTGTTGTAGATGTTGATCTGCGGTTGTAGTTTCTGTGTTTTAGATTTACGTTAGTGATTTTTGCATACTTTTTGAACTTTTCAGGTAAATTTTTTTTTTAATATTATAATATTAAAATTATAAATAATGTCAACAGAATAAGTGCATAAAAGCAACCCAAACATAGAGATATATAGTCCCAAACAGCTCAGGAGTTAAAAAACGTAGGAACTGACAAATTTGTAGTATTCCCAACCAACCAAACAGGAATCACAAATGGGGTTACCAACCCAACCCCTACAAAGAAGATTAGCTTTGGTAAGCAAAGAATCCTAACAAACTAGCCAGGCATGTATTTTAAATTTACTTGGAGCCTTAGCTTCCAGGTATCGTTTGAAAATGAGCTTAACAGCTTTAGTAGAAGGTTGTATTTTATAATTTTAAATTTAAATTATATAATTTTAATTTAAAGTTACAACAAAAGTAAACCTCTCTGTTAAAATGTTAGAACTACTAGAGCTCTCCCAAACAACCTCAAAGTGTAAGCTGCCAATGATAAGGAGATTATAGCAGGATTTTACAGAAAAAATGTTATTAGAGGAAGGTTTCCAAGAAATAACATCTTGAGTGGAAGGCTGGAGCTGAGTAGTATTAATAACCTGAAGGAAACTCATGATAACCGTCAAAGGTATACCAAGGTTAGAGGCCTGGAGCTGATATGAACGACAAAACGTATAAAATGATTTCCTTTCATTTTGTCTACCGTGATTTTTTTTTGATTGGCTGTGCTGAAGATTGGGTGTAAGTAATCTTTGAGAATCAATGGTGTCACCTATGGAACCAGAAAAGGGTTAGCCGACTAGATCCAATTGTAAAGTCGAAAAAATTGCAGATAGTTGGATATAGACAAAGCAGAAGATTCGTAGTGGGTGAGAAATCAGGGAAATAATTATCTAAGAAAAAGCTAAAACCTCTGAAGGCATGATAACAAGCTTTCGCTATTTTAACCTAAAGGAAGGGTGATAAGTTTGAAAAATCTTCTTCAAGAGTTTTAGCTTCGAGAGAATCGATAAAAGTTTTAACATTGGTCTCGTTTAACAATGGAGTACTTCAACTTTGAAAAAAAAGTAAAAAATTGAAATTAAGAAAAGTGAAATAAATGAAATTAAATTTTATAATAAATTATATGATAAAAATTTATTTGTAAAGATTTATAGGATAATAATAATTTATGAAAATATGTATAAAAGTTCATAATAAGTGAAGCATTTTCAAACAAGATCATTCAGAAAGATGCTTAGGTCACCATGGGATCTGGTTCTGCAAATCCAAGCCCAATTGGTAACATTGTTGTTTTAACTAAATGATTTTCTTTACCGTAAAATGCTGTCAATGTCTCTCACTGTTTTTTTTTTATTAAAAAAATGTAAATTTCATCATTTACGTGAAAAGCACTTTATTCTATTTAACAGAGTTTAACTTTAATTTTGATCTAGATTTGGATGGGAGTGATAATGTAGAGAGAGAAAGAACACTCACAAATGTAGAAAAAAAGAGGTTAAATTACTATTTTTCTATACAATTATTATGGTTACTTTCGTTCACTTACAAAACTTTGATATAATTACTCTCTTTTACCCTACCAAAACATTTCTTTCTCCTCCTTCTCTTCTCCCTTTCTCTCTCCATTTTTTTTGGCAAGGAAAAATTACACAACTATTTATAAAACATACGTATCACAATCCGATGCTCGTGCATTTAAAAACTACCCTTGAAAAGCAGCACACTGACATGACATGTTGACACAATCCGCCATACACAACCACTCTCTCCTCCTTGAACAAGTCAGCAATTTGACTTCCATACACATTGTGTGCATGGATTTCACACGAACTCCCAACGCCGCCATCATTTCCACCTTGCTCCTCCGGAATCCGGATGGTTTTCTTACTACGGATCAAATTTTCCTGAATTTGTTTGGAATTGTTTAGTCCGTGCTTTCTTACGGATTATTTGATTAAATAGAAACAACTTTATTTTTCCCGTTCTATTGAAAATATATCTCTTCAATATTTTGTAAAATTTTGGATGTAATCTATCTCCAAGTATGGCATCGAAAAAAAAAAAACAACCAACCCCTTTGAGACCAATACGCGATATATTCCAACACTGGTGGCTTCAACATTCTTGATAATGTGGGCGGATGAGGAGGGATTTAACTCCGCCTTAACATAAATTTCAGTAAGATTTTTTAACTATTAAGATATTATTTTACTTATTTCTATACTACATGTGTGTTCGATAAGACATCACAAAAATCAACAATTTAAATATTAGATTTACCCTTCCAGACTTCGTAAATATGTCCCAATGAGAACTTAGATCAAACTTCAATTGCTTTCAATGTTTATCGTGCTCAAAATTTAACACTTTCTCTCACTCAAAACACATTTCGAAAGCATTCACAGCAAATATTTTGGAAAAGCTTCAACATCAGAAACAGAAAAGCTTTGAGATTAGTGAAAATTTTTACTTCCACGGTGTAATTACTCAAGAATGTTATTTGAAAACAGCATTCATTGAATTTGACAAGGCCAGGGTTCTCTCCCCGAACAAGTTATAACTTTTTGCTAATCAAATCCGGAAAGGAAGGGCATGTGATGGTGCGTGAATGCTCACCAACAGGCAACAGCCAAAGTAGATAATTAAGAAGATGCCAGTGTGATAAGATTGCTATCGGATTGTATCAGAGGACAAATAGTCTTACATCTTCGCCTTTAAAAAGTTGAACTTTCGCATGATTTAATTAAGCAGAGATGGCACATGAGCAAAGGGAGAAGAAGATGGGAAGGACAAGCAAAGCAAAGCCACAACGTAAAGAGAGTGGGTGGAGGAGTAAAGGGACGGAGTTGGTCATGACGGAACACAAAGCAAATACCAGCGAGAAGGCAGAAAGAAGAGAGTGAAGAAAGAGCAAGCGTGGGAGGCGAATCAGAGCGCTTCCCTGATGGCGAGATGGATGCCGAAGGAAGCGGTGCAGAGGATCAGGCCCATGACGGCGAGGAAGCTGAGCCCCCCAATCTTGAGCCTGTTCGCAGGCACGCCGGTGGAGTAACCCCTGAAGTAGAAGAAGCGGCCGACGGTGTAGAGAAGCCCGAGGCCGAAGACGATGAGCGGGTGCTGGAGGCCGCCGAGGATCATCGTGACGACAAACACGGGCATCATCTCCAGCGAGTTCTGGTGCCCTCTCTGTTCCAACCACATCGGTCGAGCACTCATGAACAGGGCATTTTAACTCAGATCGGTTGAGATGATGGGGATCACGGTACCTGTACGCAATTGAAGAGCTTGGCGTCCTTGTTCTCGGATTCCGTGGCATACATGGTTGGGTAGAACACCTTGTACCTGCGGCGTGGTCGAGAGGAAGCATGACGGATTTGATCGGGGCAAATTGCTGGTGGGTTGTAATCGGCAAAGAGAGGAGAAGGAAGGAAATCGGTGCTTACTTCTTTCTTGCCTTGCCGACCTGCATGCTCATCCAGAAATTGAGGAAGAAGTAGAACACCAGAACCAGAACCACATACCCGTACTCCTTCGGAAACAGCGCCGCCGCGGATGTTGCCATTCTAGCAGCTGGGAAAGTATGCTGCGAGGGAGGAGGAGGAGGAGGAGGAGGAGGAGGAGGAGACGACGGCGACCGACACACAGAGGAAGGAAAGACGAAAGAGGGGAAAGGGGCGAAATCCAGAAGCTTCTGCCGGCCCCTTGAACGAGGAGAAAGGCACGACGGTGAACGAAAAAAGCCGTCATTTTTATAAATCGAATTAACGAATGAAACTCGTGCTGTTTGCAATTTCCACCCTTCATTTCTCGATCGATGACGTCAGGGATGACGAATTCACGATCCTTGGAATTTCTACTGTATTTGTTTTTATATTTTGATATTATATAATTATTTTTTTATTATATATTATATATAAAATAATTAATAATTAATTTTAAAAGATAATTTTAATATTCAGCCCGAGATTTAAACTTATGACCATTTAATATACCAAAGTAAAACTTAATCATTGTACTACATCACAATTGATGTATGTAATTTTTGTTCATCTTTGATTCTTATGTAATTATCTCTAATAAAAGATGTACTTTTTAAATGGTTAAAAAATTCGATAATTGTAAAAGTTATTGGAATATATTATTATCAAAATAAAATTAATTAGTGATTGTGATGTATTGCAATTGGGTTTTTTTTAATATTAAAATAAATAGTCATGAGTTCTAACATTAAAATTATTTTTAAAATTAATCTTGCTTGGGTCTAAAGCAAACGGACATGTGCCACAGCTTGGGCTATATTGAATCATGATCCTTCTCTCGCATGAATTGTACAAGTTATCTTTGGACTACATCGAATCATAATTTATATAAACTAAATGTGCCCTATTTGGATCATAAATATTCCCCCATGGACACACTATTTTATTTTTTAATTTCAATTTTAGTAAATTTTTAAAATCATATTTAACATTATTATTATTATATAAATTTTAATATATACATTTTTACTAACTTAATTACTATATAAATTTAACTTTATTCACAAAATTAATTTCAACTTTAACTCATTTAACTTTTAAGGTGTATTTAGATAACTTTTTTTAACTTTAGAAAATAGATAAAATTGAAGTGTTAGGGATAATGTTTTGTTAATTATTTATTTATGTTTTGATGATGAATAATGCTAACTGCAAAGTTAAAGTCTTGAAAAATATAAGATTTTTATGTTTACTTATTATCAGATGAGTTACCCAACTATTAACTCCACAAAGTGTAATTTCTTAGTGTCAACTATATGTGAGTCCGTATAGCTAAACTCTAACTATATGTGAGTTTGTATAGTTATACTATAACTATACAGAGTTAGATCGTTGTAATGTTTCTTATATGTTATTTATTTATTATGTAATTTATTTGACAACTTTACGGAGGAATATTAAATGAATATAATTGTGAGTATGTTTTATTGATTGAATAGGTCTTATTTAATTTTGTTGACCCCCATGCTTAACACTTATCGGGTGTCAGGTAAATCACCCGGTAACCTGTCGACATGCCGGTATACCACTCCAGCGGCCAATTCCCCAACTCTTCCCTGGGCAAGGAAGATTACCCTTCGCCCTTGCAAAGGACTTGGCGGAAGAGCACGACTGTCGATTCACAAGTAGCCGGTAGCTAACCTGTAGGTACCCTATAGCACGCCCGTTGCCCGTCAAAGGAGAGAAGAACAACCGACAGTTCCGCACCTAAGACAGAACCCCCGCTACCACTTGGCGATTCTCTACGATAGATGCATCGACCAAACGGAACTTCCGTGAATAAAGGGCTTTTTGAGATGGAAGTACCATTTCCAGGCATAGCTAAGTAAAGTTTGTAAAGTTACAGTGACCGTAGGATAAAGCTCAGTACCACGTCCCCACTCAGTCGAGACTGAGTTCCGGGGCCAAGAATACCATCGTCGGATCATAGGCCGGCACGCAATCTCGACTACCTGCCACGGCCTTTTCTCCTGAATCACGGGCTATACTCTTACCGCATGTTGTTTCCTCTTACATGGCCATTGACATATTTGCCATGGCCACCAGCTAACACTTGGGGTAATAATTCAAATAATAATGTCAAGAAATAGCAATATTTAATCTCACAATCAATCACTCACGCGAATCACGGGATTAAACTGAAATGTACGCAGGGTTTCCATCCCGGGATCACCCAAAACGGAAGGTAATTCCCTATATAAAGGGCCTTCCGTTCCATGGAAAAGGAAGCTTTTCCCATGTTTTGGAAGGAGTGATTTTGGAGGAGAGCTGCTCAGAGCACTGACGTCTTGTTCCCGAACTCGCTGAAGAAAGAGGTATCGCTGGGCGCATCGGAGCAAGGCCTTTCGACCACCGCCGGCATTTCCTTGCAGGTAAGCCCTTATCCCTCGCTGTTATGCTTTTTTACTTAGTGTCGTATGTCTCGTAACCCTGACTAGACTAGACCTTCCCCACGCTAGGGGAACGATCGAAGGACATGTCCATATCTCATTCCTTCAGATACGCTTCTAAAGGTATCGACATCCTTCCTCCCTGATTGAGTAAATCCATCGGGTGTGGGTCGAGATCAGTCCGGTCATGGTCCATCTATTGGGTTTTCATACGGAAGTCCGTATTTTCTTACGAGTTTTACGCTCATGCCATTGGGTTTTCCGTATCTCTCTTTGAAATCTCAAGCCACCGTTAGACAAGTCGTCTCTACTTACAGATGATCGTCTCCCCGAAGGTGTCTGCCTCTCCCATCTTCTGGGATTGAGTGCATGGGTTCCTACACCCGGAAGTCAAGGTGACATACCGGGCGTACATCCGGTCGCATACTCGGATGACCGATAGGCAGACGAGTAGACCCACCAGACTTCTAACTCTTCAACTAGAGGTCTGTAGCGGTGGCTACTGCGTCCATATTCGTATTTCACCTACTTCTCGCTTGTCTTTTTGGAGGAGCAAAGCTGCCCTCCCGATGCCCCGAAATGTCTTCCAAGATGAGGCTGTCGGCATGTATCCTTGCCGACGCTGTCGTGCCAGGTGTATGAGTATGTATACCCTCATGGTTCTCCTTTTCCGGGAGGAGCAAAGTTGCCCTCCTAATGCCCTGAAAAGTCTTCCGGAATGAGGCTATCGGCATGTATCCTTGCCGACACCGCCGTGCCGGGCGTATGAGTATGTACACCTGCACGGTTCTCCTTTTTCGAGAGGAGGAAAGCTGCTCTCCCAATGCCTTGGAAAGTCTTTCGGGATGAGGCCGTTGGCATGTATCCTTGTCAACGTCGCCGTGTCGGGTGTATGAGTATGTACACCCGCACGGTTCTCCTTTTTTGAGAGGAGCAAAGCTGCCCTCCTGATGCCTCGAAAAGTCTTCCGGGATGAGGTCGTCAGCATGTATCCTTGTCGACGCCGCCATGCCGGGTGTATGAGTATGTACACTCACATGGTTTCCCTTTATCGGGAGGAGCAAAGCTGCCCTCCCAATGCACTAGAAAGTCTTCCAAGATGAAGCCGTTGGCATAAGTCCTTACCGACCCTGGCCGAACTGGGTGCATGAATCGTTGCCCCTAGTAGGAGAGGCGGAATGTCAGGTGAACATCAGTCCCCATACTTGGCAGTCCGACGTTCCAGCCAACTAGCTCACTAGACCTCCGGCTCTTCAACCAACGGTCCATAATGGTGACTGCCATGCCTTTTTCTTCCCTTTTCTCACTAGATCCCGCGTGAATCCTCACACTGGCGGGTTCTTGCTTGCTTTACTGGAAGGAATAAAGACTATTCCTCCCGATGCCCTAGTGAATCCTCCAGGATGAGGCCGTTGGTACGAATCCATGCCGACTTAGGCCAGACTGATTAGTACCGTGTTCCCTTTTCAGAGTCGGAGAGAGGCCGGGATTACCGAGACTGTTTGGGGGTGCCTAATACTTTCCCCAACAGTACCTTGAGTCTCTTATCTAGTTTCTCTCATTTTCGTAAAAGTCTTTAAGTCTGATGCCATTTTATGATATTTTTTCATATTTCCGTATTTTTATCACTTTGATGGCGGAAGGATCTTTCCCCATCTGATTTTCCTTGTTTTCTACACAAAAATAAGGTGGCAACTCCATATAACGAGCCATCTGTCCCACATGGTGATGCGCTCCTACATATACCTTTCAATTCTCTGTACCTCGACCCATTCGCTGGCTTTGCTGGTGAAATCCCGTGGGCTTTCGAGTGGTAGCTGGATGAAAGAAAGGGTACAAATTTATTATTTATTTAATATTATTGTGAGAAAATGTCTACAGGAAATACCTATTCAATAGGAAATACTGATTTAATATGAAATACTGATTTAATATGAAATACTGATTCAACAGGCATTAATGGGGATAAATTGAGATCATGTATGAAGAATAGGTTGTTAGAATTTTAATATAAATAACCCCCTTGTATGGAGTGAAAAGTATGTAACTTTCACACCATTATATTAAAGATCAATTGAATAGTATTTGAATATCATAAGACTTCAAAAGTAAAGATAGTAGGAAGTAAGTAAAACAGTTCAAAACTGAAAGACTGTGCTCAAAGTAAAGTATTGAACTAAAATTGAAATATACATAAACCAAAAATAGAGTATGAGGCAAAAGTAAAGCAAAATAAAGGTTGCATGAATTAGCAAGCCTTGAGTAATAAAACTTGTAATTGTGATAGCTTAGCATAAAATTTAAACAATTGCATATAAGTTTTGGCTGACATTAAATTGTTTAATAAAACAATTCTAAATACTTAAATCTGATAAAAGTATGAAATTAATTTGCACTTGATGAAAAATAGAGAGATGACTTTAAAAGATTTTTTTTCCATGTTAGAGTCTATTAAAAAAAGAAATTGCTCGAGCTAAGGGTAGTACCTTTTTAAGTAGCATATGTTGACCAAATTCAAGAGAGGTTGCTCATCCATGCGTTGGAGTTGAGCAACTCCTCCACTGAATATTTCCCTGATCAGGTATGGGCCACACCACCTGGGTCTAAACTTTCCATAACCTGAAGGTGGGTAAACTTGCTTAAGTACTAGGTCACTTGGCTACATGGGCTTGGGCCGAACCTTCTTAGAATAAGACTAGGTCATGCGCCTCTGATAAGCCTGGGCATTCTAGATTGCCATCAGTCTCTTGCCCTCAATGAGATTCAATTGCATGCACTTGTCACTGATCCATTCTGCTTCTAGAATCTATGCTTCGTGCAAAATTCTCAAGGACTTTAGTTTCATATCTACAGGGAGTATGGCTTTTGTCTCGTAGACCAGCGAGTAAGGAGTGAATCTTTTGTCCCATAGACCAGCAAGTAAGAAGTGAATCCTATGGAAGTCCTGATGGAGGTTTTGTAGGCCCATAAAGCATAAGA
>JAMKPZ010007105.1:0-15087 GCA_024699675.1 Amphibolis antarctica
CATGATTGAAGTACTAAACAAGCATTTAAACAAGAACACATTTCATTCATTTCAGTCAACAATAACAAACACCTAATCTCAGAGATCATGATGAGTTATCTTACTCTCTTGAAATATCAATTACTTACAACAATGATTCACGGACCTTAAATCAGTCTCTGTACATCCATCATCTTTTAGATCATTATAATCTTTAGTATTGGAAGCCTATAGGTTCTCCAGCCCAAGTCAACAAACTAGCTAAATATTATGGCACTCCTCTTGAAGATCCAACTAAATTCAAACAATTGGTTGGAGTTTTACAATACAAAACTTTATCCAAGTTAGATATTGCATTCAATGTTAATTAAATTTGTCAATTTATGCAAAGTCCAACAAATAATCATATGATTGCGGTAAAAATAATTTTGTGATATCTAAAACGAACCATTAATGAATCTTTGATATTTAGTCCAAGACAAACGACTATCATTACTTTTAATGATGCCGATCATGTAGGATCACTGTACCATCATAGGACTATTGGATGATTCTACATTTTCATAGGTTCTAATCCTATCTAAGCAAGCTACAGTATCCAGACAGAAGCAGAATATCAGAGTTTAGCCGCAACATCGACTAAAATCTGGTGAATGTTGTCACTTTTTAAAGAACTAAATATATCCATACACATTACACCTACTATTTATTGTGATAATTCTTCAGCTATCTCATTAACTTCCGATTCTGTGTTTCACACTAGAATGATCCACATTGACGTCAACTTCCACTTTGTCAGAGAAAAGGTTACCCAAGGGCAACTGAGCATTAGATACACAAATCCACCAATGATCAAGTTGCTAACATTTTCACCAAAGGACTACATCCACGCCAACTAAGATTTCTCAAAAACAAGCTCAACATTCAACACAAAGATCATGCAAATCTTGTGAAAGGGTGTTAAAATACATCACGTATCTTACACATGATGTAACACGTGAATCAACATTTGTAATTAATATTGAAATAACAGATCTTATCTTGCTAATCTTGATGCTTATCAAGAAGTCGATATTTCTGTTTATTCTTTTAAGCAGTTGTAAACCTAAGACTATTATTAATAACATTAATGTCTAGGACTCGGTATATGGAAAAACACCCGCTAGCCCTTTCTCATATCGTGTTGCTTCTTATTCCTCCGCCCTAGCCCTATTCAACTTCATGCACTTCGGTCATCAAGTGCCCGCAATCGGTTCAGACGTGGCCTGCTTCCTAAAGAAGCCCAAATTGCATCCTGTAAACCCATGATTGAAGATTACAAAAAAAAAAACCGAAAACGGCCGAATACTTGTGGGGAAATTGAGGAACCCATCGTTCTACGATGCTTGAATCATTTACTACGAATATCGAAACTAAGATCAAAAAGACACCAAAAGATCCCCAAAACCCTCTCTTTGGGAGGGAAAGTGTAGGTGGGCGGGAAAGAAAGCATACAGCTTGGAGACCTTGGAGTACTCTCGGGTGAGAATGTTGTAGCCGGTAGACATCCGAGTGTCCGCCGCCACAACGCAGCATCCCACTCCCGCTATCGCCACGCAAGTCCTGCGAATTCACGGGTAGGTTTAGGGTTAGGATTCGAGCTTGTCTCCGATGATTAATGACTTGAGAGAGAGAGAGAGAGAGAGAGAGAGAGAGCGTGTGGGGAGATCTACCCTCCGTTGTTGTCGTACGGAGACCATCTAGAACCCATTGCCGACGCAACGAGGAGGAGGAGGAGGAGGAGGCGAGCACAAGCAGAGGGAGCAGAGGCGAACACATTTCATTCATACGTTAACTGCGGAAGGAGAGCACGCTGGAGGACGACCGCTCACGGAAGGACCGGATCAGAGGCGGAGGACGACTGCACGCGGCGCGAAGGCAGAGGAGGAGGAAGACCTGCGGAAGAGGGGGGCGGAGGCCGGAAGGGGAAGACAGGGGAGAAGGGGCTGATGCGAAGGGTTCGATATAAAAGGGAAAAGGCTGACAGATCTTTAAACGATCCGTCACCTTTTTCATGTATCGGTGACGGATGAAAGATACATCCGTCACCTATACTTGTTTTTCTTGTAATGGCAAGACCAGACACAGCTCGAGATGGTATCTGAAGATGTTTGATGTGAAGTAATGATCAAAAAATATAAGTCAGAGCGCCGACGGATCTCGCAGATGAAGCACAATTAGCGTCCGATGAGCTCTTAAGCTCTACACTTGTCTTTTTACAATATTTTGCAAATAAAATATCTACCATTGGTGGTTACTAATAACGCATCTAAGTATCTTATTTCCTTGTTCCTGATCTAACAAATATTTTTACCACAAGGAGTCTCTCTTTTTTTACCACAAGGGTTCCTTGAACATGTATTTATTTTATCGGTAATTTGTAATATTTTCTTTTAATGTTGTAGATAAAATTTATTGAAAGACAATCATGCATGATCGTAGTAACTTTACCTAGCTACTATCTACAAGCCTTCTACATGTATTTGAAATTTTAAAAAAAATTAATTGTAAACAATATATATGATAGATCCATGTGGCAAATTTCATTTTTACATTTTAAAAGACTCATATTTTTGTAAATTTCACAAAATTTTGAATTTTTATTTATAAATATTTTTTTGAAATTAAAATCTTGATTTTTAATCAAGGGTCTTTCAATTATTATAACAGAATTTTTCGAATATTATAAATATATAGGTGTTGTTTATTATCAACAAATAAATTCGTTGAAATTCTCATTTAATTGAATTAAAATGATTATAGTGACGATTTTTTTATCACAATATTACATATTTAGTAAAGAATGTACATATACAGAGACAAACACATTTCTCATTATATATATATATATATTGTAATACAATTATATATATAATGACAGATATACAGTATTAAATCCGTCACCATATCCTACGTATAATAACATGAATTATACAGTAATGGATGTATAAAATGCATCCATCACTGGAGGCGATATAAAGTAATAACAGTTATCTATCACTATAAATCAACAATAGATATCAGACCAATAAAAGCATATATGATACACATTTGCGTAATAAAAATGTTACATCAGATGATCTATTGATTCTGAATACCTTGCCAAGCACAAGCATTGTGATTGAAGAGAATTTGTGCCAAACGGAATTTCCATTAATGGAAAGTAATAAAAGTAAACTCAAACAAATAGTAATTGTTGTCCAGAAAATAAGAGAAAAGAACTACTAATATTTCTTAACCAAACTTAATTACGGGACCTTCCGACAAAACAAAGGAAGATCTCCGAGACATATACAACATTTTATGATTCAGTCCCCATTGTACAATGTTACAGCTTTGAGGCAGGGTAAGTGTAAAAATTTACGGTACAATTACATTTGTAAATTTTCTCTTTGCGAATGCCAGCCACCATTTGTTTGGAGTTCCATTAAGTCTGTAAGCACAGCTCAAAAGTCTGCCACTTGTCTCCTCCCTGATTTGTTTCAAGTAGTTTCTGAACAGCTCTATAAGAATTCCATCAACATATCAGGGAATTCACCAGTGCTTTTATCCAAAAGGTGCCATCCAAATAAAAAGTGCATCCGTAATAATGCTAACAACAAGAATTTACCTGCTTCACTTTGAGAATGAGCTTGACTAAAAAGTCCTCCAAAGGGGAAGCCTGGCTCTCCTGGCACAGGGACATCCTCAAGGCCCAAGCTGATGATCGCTTTCGTCCCCTCAGCTAATGTTCTGCAACCGGCAAGCCTTTTGAGAACCACGCTGATGTAAAAAGTCAAGTATATAAGAAGCTTGTCCGCTGAGCTTCGAATATCAAAATTTCTGAAGAACACATTTGCTCGGAAGAAAGTGATTGCCTCATCCACGACATCAATACCGTCTGTAAGAACATGTCAAATGATGATGTATTTATCGAATTTAGAGGGTTGAATAGCCATTCGATAAAATTTGAAATAAGAGTGGTTTGGGAGAAACCAGGATCTGATGCTGGAGCAGGGCCCCTGATGTGACTTTTCAGTGGAAGAAGAGGGCATCCACAAGCTTTGGTGATGCCTTCTTCACTAACAAAGCTAGAGTGGTATACCTGTAAGCAACATCCATATCATTCCACATCACATTCATTTTATATTATGTATAGTCTATCAGCGTTTGCAGAAAACAAATATAGATTTTGTGAGTTACAATAAGAAACCAGATAATAAAATTCTCCTTGCATGCTACCATACCATAATGACTAGTGAATCCATCTTATAAGCACGTACACATAAAAAAAATACTTACTATTCAAAACAACGTAAATAAATACTTCCTTCCCTCGTAACAAGCTACTAACTTCGATTTAGAAATAGTACTTGTAGCAGAATGCAGAGCCATCTAGAAAATCAGAAATTCTTACATAAGAGCCTAGAAAGAATCTGAACAAGAGATGCCAATAGAAGTGAGCCCAAACGGGACAGCAAGCATGTCTCCACAACATGGATATTTTTGGTTTCAAGCTTTTATTTAAACAACACATGACAAAGAAATGGAGCACAGAAAATAAAATGTATGAAGACATCCAAAAGAAATTCCTGTTCTAGACAAAATACTTCCAAAAATCAGCATACAGAAGGATCAAATTTTGTTGTAATTGATAAAACCGCAGATCTAATAACAAAGTATTCACCCAAAATCATACATACTTTAAAGGGTGAATCTCTTATTACATATCCATGTCCTGACCGATTTGAAAGAACATTTCCCTATTAATTTTAAGTCACACTGCATCTGCAAGGTGACGTCTCCAAATTAACCCAGTTGCATATACTTCTATGCAATTTACATCTTTGCAAATAATCAAATTATCATATGAGATTCTATCTCTGCATGAAGTTTATGCGAAAATCACCAAAGAAAATTTGTCCCAACTTAAAGGATACAAATTACTTGGTTAGAAATAGTGAACAAATATTTTAAAAATAATATAATTTAACAAAAGATTTAGTTATGAATAGAAAATAAAGAAAGAATATGAATTCATGTGATTGACCCCAACAATGAGATTGTGACATTAATTTTGTCATTATATTTAGTGGATGCATAAATTTTTTGCTACATCAATACATTACCCTTATAGATGGTATACATCAATTTGGCAATGGATGCATAAATTCGTGTCATCTTATATTATAAAAATGAAGAAGTGGATGTAAATTCTCCTGAACAAAAAATTGTTTAATTTATTGATTCTATATTTTTATCAACGTTATTCCTTACACTGTTATACAAGAATAGTCTTACAGATGCTCAACAACAATTTACAAGTCCTCTGACATGTTATATGTTTTCCTTATGAACTAAATTAATTACTGAAGACTGTGACAATAGGCTTTGGGAATTGAGAGTAGGATAGGAAGAATGTGCTTATATACCCCTATCAAACACAGGCATTTGTCTATATTTAAAAAAAAATGTTAACGATGAAAGTTATAGATCCTCACTTTTGAGCCCCTACATATATAAACCTATGCCATAATCACATTATATGAGGTCCACCAAAAGATTTTCCCACCATATCTTTCTATATATGGAATTTTCACAAATTTAAATATTTTCTTATAATTTCTAAGTAATTTTAAGTCTTCCTCGATTTTTTTAGTTTCCTCTACGCCAATTAATTCTCTGACCAATCTCACATAGAGAAATTATAACTCAGAATGTCATTGTTGTACTAATCAATTCTCCTCTCCTAGTTGATGCATCCTTTGACTTCATTAGGATATGACTAAATCACTTAAGTTGATTTTCTCTTATCTTAACTTTGATTGACATAACTTCTACTCTAATTGTAATAATCATCTTTTAACTTATCTTTTATAATATTACCAGTCATGCATCTAAACATTCTCATCCGTACAAAACCAACATTTTGCAAATGATCATACTTGAAAATTAAACATTCTAAGCCATAAAAGTATTGATGGGTACAGTTAATTGCAGCTTTATAGAATTTTTTGTTTAATTTTAAAGGTATCCTTTTGTCACATTACAACACTTTAGAATCATTTCCCTACTTCATCCATCCTACTTTAATCCTATGAATAACATCTTTTATAATTTCTCCATTGCTAATTATTATAAATCTAAGTATTCAAAAGTCTTACTTCATGAATCTCATGACCATCTAACAGTAAACATCATCATTCTTATTTTTGTCAATTGTGCACTCCATATATTTAATTTTTAACCTAGTCAATCAAAATTCTTTGAACTCTAAAGTGTCTCTTCATAATTCTAACTTAGAGCTAATTCTTGTCTGACTTTCATCAATCAAAACAATGCCATCTGTAAATAGCATACATCAAGATATTTTTCCTTAAAATTCCTTGACAAGCCCAAACACATGTATGGCACAAAAATTCTCCACACTTTTTTTCCACATAACAAACTTCTGCTAATGAAGTACAGCTTCCAAGATGAATAATGACAAATGGTATCTTTCCAAGAGCAGTGGCAATATAGTGAGAGAACAGCTTCGGCAATGTCCTATGAAAACAGGAAATTTATAATCATGATTTTTGAGATTATATGAAGCTTATTTGCATAAGAAGAAACAATAACCTGATCAACATATCCTCTTCATAATTAAGATCTCATAGTAAAATACCAACAAGAACATCTTCCTTGACAGGAATCTACGCGAACTACCAAAGAATGCATTGACAATTGGAAATCACCTTACAAAGAGCAATGCAGCAAATGGAACTGCAAAAAGTTGCTGTCATAGACAATCACATCTTAACCCTACATCTAACAAGTACAACTTCCTACGAGACCACCAGATCAGAGCTGTAATATCTAATGAGAACAAACACTTCAAACTAATCAATCGAAGCATCTTTTTTTTCTGAAATTGGTACGAAAATGTAATCAAAAAAATTTGAATGTTGATGAGAAATTTGTAATCACGGAACTTTGACGAACTCAGCTACGTTTCACTAACCAATCTATGTATCCATTGATATTTATTAACACCAAGTCTACATGCATTAAAAAGGATATTTTGATTCATTCATTTTCTGTTCCAAACCTAACCCCGTTTCTCAATTTGAGGATGCCCACCATTCCTCCTCTCTGTTCCCAAGTCTTCCACTTACCACCCTCCGACACCATTATCCCTTCCTGGATGTCCAAGATAATGCCACAGCCGTCCCCACCTTGTCTTGTCAGATATCCAAGAATTCTTCAACAGAACCAACAAATGTTAGAATAGTTGGTCTTCCCTTACACCGTATGGCTTATGAGTGAAGGAATCGTAGAAGCACCACTACAGAGACAATTGATAAAATTGGAAAGAGAAGATCAGCATGAACTCTGTGCAAGGATAGACATGCTAAAACCCAAGCGTTATACTTATTGACTCATACCGTCCTCTCATAACATGATGCTGAATCGACGACGGCCTATTGTGAAGGGTGGCATTCACTACAGTCATGCTTGTTCTTCCACCATCACCAGCGGCAGACTTCGTTATTGCTATCGCCCCCCAAACCACATGATTCGGTCTACCACCACCATAAGTACCGATTGCGTTTACCGCTGTCTCCCTTTTCCTGGTGTCTCCTCTCCCAGACACCAACCTGGCCACCACCATTCGCCCTCCCTCCACCACCGCGCAAGGATATCCCACCTCTATCTGTCTATCGTTTGTTTTCTCGACGACCACCATTATCCCAACCCAAACCAACAACCACAACAATACCGTCTCCGTCGGTAAAAGGAAACAAAAAACATATAAGAATCCCAAAAACTTCGTCAACATCGGGAAGAACACCAATCGTGATTGAGATAACAAATTCATACAAACCATCGCTTCTTAGATCTGCAGGGTGGAAGAGGAAGGAAACGTATCGACGCCGACGCCACCACCCGCCTACCGAGGAGGAGGTCGCAAGGGTAAAGGGGGCGGTCAATCGTCCACCGAAATGGTCGAAACGGCGAGAATTGCTCGATCATGGACCTCCTAGCCCACCATAATCGGATCACTTCTGTAAACATCAAACTTTCGGATTTTCACTGGATCTTAGGATCCGATTATTTAGTCTTGTATACGAAAAAAGAAAAATTAAGGGAAAAATAAAATAAGGAAAAAAATTTACAGTAAAATATTTTCTAGAGTTTGTGCATCTTACAAAAAATAATAGAAATTTAAATTCAGATATTTAACCATATGATGAAAAATGAAAGAAATTAAAATTTATATGTAATAAAAAATAATAGAAATTACCATGATTAACTTTAATTTTCGTTTAAATATTATTGTAAAAAAAAGTTTACAAAAATTATTTTGTATTGGTAAAAATTATTTTCTTTATTATTTATATAATAAGAGAATTTTTACTTAAGTTTAATATTTCTCATCCTAATGCTAATTTTATAGATACCTAAACATGTAAAGCATTGGGCTTAGAGCAAAAATGTAGAATGTATTTGTTTAAGCATAATTAGATTACACAATCAATATGTGTAGGTCTGCATGAGTAATCTTAGAAGTTACTTTTTGACCAATGTGAACATGTATTAGATTGTACGAAGATAACAAGTACAACGAAGAGTAAATTAAAAACTTTTATCTACAATGTTGAACACAACTTCAACAATAATTATTGTGAAGTTTAATTTTATTTGACAATATATTTATAATACTCTATGATAGTTAAAACTCAAGTTATAAACCTATTTGACCTTTCCAAATATATTCAATGATAAACGATAAAGGTGACGAAATCGTCAACATAGGACATGAGGAGTAGAGATCAATTAAGTTCATAATAACAATGAACAATACGAAAATACATATACATAAAGTTTATAGAGAATATATAAATAATTTTATTGGTCAAGATGTAGAAAAAGAATTCTCATCTTCCACGAAACAAGACCATAATTTCTATTAATAAAATCGAAAAAATTAATAAACAGCTATAATATCCATAAAACCGCTTATTTGCAACTATAAATCATATATTAACCCATGATTTTATGAATATTTCTCTGCTATTGGTGTGTTGATCTGTAATTGAAAAATTACGGAACCTAAAAAGTAATACAATTTATCTGAATACAAATCTTGTGTCATGCAAATACGAAATAATTAAAGTGTAATAATTAAATGATTTTCCGCAGATTTGTTGATCTAAATTATATATATTTGCTGAAATCTGACAGGGAACCAGTTGCAGCTGCAACTGGATAGAATTTAATAAGTGGCATCGTTAAATGTGTCATGAAATACGTATGTATGAACTAGAATCGTACTATAATCATTTAATAGTGGGCAACCAGACGATGACCGGCTGTGTCGTAGCAGAAAGGTATGCATATCAAACGGACGAGATGGAGAGAGAATGCAATATTCTTCAAGGGAACGGTCAGGATCGGAAGATGCGGATGCAACAAAATTGGAAGAAAAATCCGGTTATTCAGAAGTCTCCCACTTTCAGATCACATGTCTGGTGAGGATCCGCCCCCCGAAACAACTACAAATATCTTCTACCGATCATCAGCACGGACGAACAGATATGGGGACAGAGGTGATTGCATTGCATTGTAATGGAAGATCATTCTGGGGAACTCGGCTGGGAATGCTGCTGCAGATCACCCAGGGAGAAGGAGCTCGTAGATCTGCCCCGAGCATCATCGAGCCACCTGTCGTGGAAGGAGGGGAGATTGCCCGACGCCGGTGGGGATCGGGACGAAGATGGTGTGGGGGATTGGGACTTCACCTCCTCGTCCTGCTCCTCCTTCTCCTCCAGGGAGAAGAGGATGGCGGGGTTGAGCGTCAGGGTGATGGTGGCGGAGGTGTTGATCAGGGAGGTGCAGGAAGCTCTCCTCCGCCACCGGGATCTGTTGGCCGTAAGAATCTTCCTCCTCTTGTTGAACGGATGCTCCGGCTTCGCCAGGTCGCTGGCGGTCATCGGCTGCGCCACCACGTCAGAAAGGGCAGCGAAGGACTTGGACTTGCCGTTGAAGAAATTGGAGAGTCCTCTCCTGCCACCGTGGAGGAAAAGGCACGCACGACGCCATTTCAGACTTGGGTTTCGAGGGACGCCTCATCAAACCCACCTTCTACCCAACACAATAACAGATCGAAAGCGGAAAAAACACGGAAAGCACCCAAGGAAAAAGAAGGGGATCAGCTAAGATTAATTGCGCGGATTCGTACTTGGCAGGAAGAGCGTGTTCCAAGGAATCCATGGAACCGAAGGGGTAATTTCGCATCCGTCCGTCGACCTCCTCCTCCTCGGACAGGGAAGGGGAGCTCTCGTCCACCACCCCAGCCAAGGAACTTTCCGAAGACCCGCCACCATTATCTGCGTCGGACCTGTATCCGCTTCCACCAACCGACCCATCCGCCTCGGTGACGAACCCCGCCGTCGCAGACTCCACCTCCCTGCGAGAGATCATCGGCGACGTCTCGACCTTCGAAAGCACCGACTTCGTCTGTCCCGGCCTTCTCTCTTCTTCTCATCGATCTACAGAACAACTAGCCGACGGTGATTTTCCGCCTTTCGCTATCGAGAGTGAGAGGTAGAAAGAGAAAGCCTGAGGAAGAGAGAGCAGGACATAAAGGGGGGCGGGGAGGGTGGTTTGACACGTTCGTAGAGTACACCGCATACGTTCTTGTTAATGCCCAAGATGGACCCGCGTACCAATCCAAACGTTTACCAACATCTTTCTTTATTTTAGATAAAAATGGTATGGATTATGGATATGTCTTAGCATCATCTGCTTCTTTAATTTATTCTTAAATAAGCGTGTAATTCGCAACTGACGTATTTCATTTTCCGGCTCCAGGCCGGGCTCCTTTCTTATCTGTCACTCATCTGTATCTCTTTAGAAACAGAAGTCACGTAACATACGCCCTTCGGTTGAAAACATTTCTAATCTGGTTTAGATCTTCTACAGAAGTCAAAGTGTCATATGTAATTTAATTTTTACGTAATTAAATTGGGTTGATTTGGACTCTTGTTTTGTTCTAAAACAAGTCTGTGTGGTGTATGGTGTATACTTACTTGACCTCAACAAACAACCCATACTAGTTTTCCAAAAGTCGAATTTAATTTTCGAAAAAATAATTTAGTGCTGTATTTTCTGAAAATTAGTTTTATTTTCTCTGCAAATTCATCACCAGTAAGTCTGTTGGAACAAAAAAAACAATACCGGCAAAGGCGTGTGGATTGCATTTTCATAACTGGATCTTGATTTATATGGTTGGTTATTAATAATCGACGAAGTTGAAGGCAACATTCACAGAAAAACAATACCGGCAAAAAAAACTACGTACCCAGCCCAGCTTTTCGTACAAAAAGGAATATTTTGCATTATTACATTTCCAAAAGCACGAATACTATTATACTAGCACGTACAGGAGCGATATATATAGCTTTTAGGTTTTATTTGATAAAGTTAATAAATTAAGTATGTTTGAAATTCATATTTTTTTAAATTAATTGACATAATTTTCGAGATAAGAAAATATTTTTTATTTTCTTTTTTATAGTTATAGTAAAAAAAATTTCTCTTATTATATTATTTATTAAAATATATACTTTAAATAATAAAAATATTTACAAATCTTATTTTCAATCTAAAATCCTAAAATAGCAAGGATCTGGAAAGGTTACCGTGGTACAAGTTTCATGGCAGGTAAAAATAATGTCAACCATCCATTCCCGGCATCCACGGTTGAGATTTTATCCGTGAAAACATTTTTCCATGCCATGGGAAACGAAATAAACCATGGATGTCCGTAGGTGAATTGGATGTCATCCAGCCATTGGTCTCATCTGACTCGATTTGTTGTGAACAAGTTTAGGATAATGGTTTGTGTCAACGAAGCAGGTTAGAAACTGCAGGATCGTCTCAAGATTTTTATATTATTCATGCAAAAAATCACAAAAGATCCCCAACTTTACAGCCTTTCACGCTTAACTTTATAGATGCATGTCGTCTGGTATTCTAGATATTTAAGGTGTGGTATATTTGATGAATAAATAAATACACTCTATATAACTAGAAAATGTTTTACTACTGAATATTTATCTATAAAATGTTTTTCGTTTTTGTAATGAATGCACGAATTAAAATAAAGCTTTTGTTAGTTCTTTTCCAATTAATTTAGTCCATAGAAAATCTTGAATGATCAAAAAGTAACTAAAATTAACTTTAAAAGTTCACTAACCTGCATAATTTGCTGTCAGTTAAACTTTGAAAAATGCATACTAATTAACCCGAACCATTTACGCCCTTAATATATCTTAACCTACTTTGGAGGTTCTTCCACATTAATTAAACTGTGCTTTAATTAGTTTAAGGATGTTTCAGTATTATTTTTCGAAAAGAACTAAAGAAGGATGCTTGAGTTGCTTCCTTTTTTTTCATTTTTATTTTAAGGGTGATTTTTTATATTTTTCATCTCTCATAAAGGTAATCGCAATTTCTTACCACTGCCGGGAGTTTTATGCAAAACATTCCTTGTCAGACGGCACCGTGTTCTGCTGCAACGGCAACATCGTGAAAACAACAGCCTATTTCATTCATATAATGGCCATTTTACCTTTTCTCCCAGAGGAAAATTAATTTTTTCTTTAATACAGCAAAGTCGCCGCGTTGTTCGGCGAGCAAGCCTGCCTGCCTACTATTCTGTAGAAATACAGGTTTGAATAAGGAAGCCCGATCGACGACGGTCTTGCGGTTGACCCCACTCGAGCGGCTCCCCGTCCGTCGCAGATTCGCATGGAAAGGTCGGCGAGGCTTCTGCAGGAGACACCCGTACGTCAATTTGTTAGGTCACCGACGTCGTAGCTTATACTTCACAGTTGAAGAAAATAGCATGCTTTATTCGATCTCCACCACCATATAATTAGCTCCTACAACGTTGATGGCCGGTGGCACCTGCATTTTTAAGCAAAAATTCTGCATATATGCGCAGAACCCACTGGTTACATTGGTAGAGAAAAAAATGAAAAAAAAAGAAACAAAAAGAGTTTCCATTATTGAAATCGGCAATGAAGTAAAAGTAATGGCCAAGAAACTTGAAGTGTCATTTTTGTAATAAATATATTAGCTTTGTTTACGTAAATACACTTATCGTATTAATATTTCTCAAAAATCAGATGGCGTGGCTATTTTTGTTTGTATGAAGTGCTGAGATAAGACGTTTTTCTTTCTACATTTCTACGGTCGTTAGAAGTGAAATCGTTTTATTAATTAAATTATTGTAATTAATTGTTGCGTGACAAAAACGTGAACAACAGAAGTCAGAAGGAAAGAATCACAAACTTTTTTAAAAAGCTGGGCGTTTCATTTCCTCCGGAAAGCAAATTATGCTTTCATCATGTATTTATATGTGTACGTGAAAAAGAATTTTCTACGGGAATCTACGCTACATTTAAAAATATTAAAGTAGGCTTCCCTTGCAGAGCCTATAATCCAAAAATGGTCATAAGATTCCAAGGAAGATTTTTCCACATATGATTATTTATATTAATAATATTTAAAAAATTGAAACAAATAATTTGTTCGTATTTCCCTTCCAACTTAATAAATGCACAAAGGAAACCTTCAGTGACAATTATTTAATATATTTTATGAAAATATATTAGCATTTCTGCAATGATTATTACCTTTATACATCGATTTATTTTTATGCATCAACTTAAACAACTAATTTAAACGAAGAATGCTAAATAAAGAAGGTCGAGATTTGCAATCTTTTAAAAGTTAAAAGTTATAATTCTTGTATACTAAGGTTTTATTTGATAAATATATTATTACTATATAGGTAATTATTTATAAATTTTCTTGTATCATTATTATCACACATATTTTTATATATAAATTTTTACCTTATAATTTATTATATAATTTTGATTCTTCTAATTATTAAAGTTAGACTTAATTTGTTTATCCAACTTCATCTTTAACTTCTTTTCCCTCTTTTCTTTTCATGTACTAAGGTTTGAACTCACAACCTTTCCTACAAGGATGTGATTTTCAACCACCAAGATCACAAAGTACTTGATCACTTCAACTTCAATAACCGTGAAAAATTAAAATTAAAGATAATTTTACAAATAATAATAGAATTACATAGTAAATTATAAGATAAAAAAATTATGTATAAAAATATGTATAATTACGTTAATATATAAGAATTTATATAAAATTAAAGTTAAAAAAATTAAATAAAACCTTAAAGTATCTTCCTAACAAACAAAACTTAAATCTAGAAAGTCATTACCGAGACAACCGCATAGAAAAGGAAACTCTTGTGATTTATTTAATTTCATGCACTGGATATGGCAGGTAAGCGTCAGTCAGCAGACAACTAAGTCCAAGTGTTTGATAAGATGTTGAACCCCACAACGACAACGACAAGAGCTGTGCGAGCTTGGAGAGCAAACGGATGGACGGATGATGTTCGCCGCTCGACGGAGAGAGCTGGAGTGAAAAGTTGTGGCGTTTGCTTGAGTCGTCGGGTAGGGGGCTTTCTCCAGCGAGCGCAAAGCTCGGCCCTTTCAAGGCACTGCATTCTGAAAGGGCTGAACACGAAGCCCTCGTGTGTGTTCATTGCGTATTCTTCTTTTTCTTCAAGCAAAATCAACCTGCAACCGTTTCACTTCAGCTAATCAAGCCACGCAACCCGGTCAACCGGTTGTTGAGACTCGAAGCTTGTCGGTAACAAATGAAGGGAGGGTGAGGAAAAGAGCAACTGCCCAAAATGAATGTCACGTAGTAGAATTGGCACTTTTGAACGGAAGAAGGGAACATCCAATGAAAATGGATATCGGTAAATCTTATATTCAAGTAAGAGCACATTACAGATATTCTGAGTACAGATAAAGGTAAGAATGTCACCTAACTGAACCGGATGATGATATGTGAGTTCTTGTTTTGACAATGCCACTTTTAGCTAGCATTTCCACCAACTTGTTGCTCGAGATGCAAGCGCGGTGTGTGGCACCGAAGAAAGCGGCACATCTGAAAGCAATCTTCGAGCGCCTCCACGACTGGAGAAGCAGAGCA
>JAMKPZ010007106.1:0-15290 GCA_024699675.1 Amphibolis antarctica
TTCTCTCATCTCCAGTGATAATGTCTTGCCTTTTTTAAATTTTTCTTTCGAATAAATGCATTTAATCTCAGTAATAACAATAATTTGTTAGTTTATTTTTAATTTCACATGAATTTTTATATATATAACCGGTACTATATATTTGGAGCAACATTTTGCTAGTTGGAATATCTTTAGCTTCCGCGAAGGATGATTTTGTGTCTTTTGATCGGTTCTCGCGGTATCAGTGTTTGTTTCAATGTGTGTTCCTTCAGTCTGATTTGTAAGATTTTTCTTTTTCTGAGTTTCTTGTTTCATGACTGGGTTTTGGTCTACTCTCCTATTTTTGTTTCCTTCTGTTTGATTAGTTTGCATGCACTTACTTACTTGATGAATAATAATAAAATAAGATTTTAGGAAAAAATATATTTAATCTTATTATTCATTGTAAATCGTAATTTTGTTTGATAATAAAATTTAACTCTTAAAAATTAGAATATTTTATTATCAAATATACTTGATTGAGAAACCTATTATTAAAATTTATAGTCTTCAATTCGAAATTTCATTGAAACGATAAAATTATTTCAAAGTAATAATTTTAAAAAAGGTAAATCATCTACTGTGCATTATAAATTTACTCTTTTATCCTTTATATTAAAAAAATTATGTTATCATAAATTGTTTGAATTAAGTTGCACTTTATATTAATGATTGTCGTTAATCCATGTAAAAGTTGCACTTCATTTTGAAATTTTGAAAATAAAGACGAACAATCACAGGCCTGTACATTTTCTAACAACGTTACGTTATGCAAAGTTTACTTCATTTTTCATGCTCTTAAATGATTTTTAAAAAATATTGACATTGCATTGTATCATATGATATATCAACAGCTGAACACCTTCGTTGGTAGTTTTTATAAAAATAACATTCAATTTACATATTAAAAATTTTAACAAATACTTTATAAAATGTAAGATTGAAAATATCTGGGATTCACTTTTGTTTAAAATAAATAAAGAATAATTATGATTTTCAGCTTATTTTCTCTTCTTTCGTATCATTGAAACAAACATTTATAATTCAAAATAATTTTACAAAAGTAACTACATAATAAATTATAAGATAAAAATTTATATTTTTGTTTCAATAAAAGTTTGGGAAACAAAAAATGTAAGGAAAAAATAAGAATAAGATATTGATTATGTCATCGTATGTTGCCCTATTTAAGTCTTGTTTAGAAATAACTTTAGTCGATTTTAAAAGTTAGATTAAATTGAAGTTAAAATTTGTTAAACAAATAGAGTTTAAACTATATGATAATTAAGGTAATAAAATTTTATATATTAAAATTTATACGATAATAATGATGTTAAAAGTTTGTGTGAAATTAAAGTCAAAACTTAAACAAATAATGTTAAAGTTACACAGTAAATTATGATGTAAGAATTTATATATGAAAATTTGTATAATAATGACGACATATAAAAATTTACGTAAAATTAAAATTATATAAACAAACGAGATCAAAGTCTCTATTATTTTGTTCCCATATCCATTCAATTGTTAGAATTATTGTATATCAGTTAAAATAAAAATTAAATTGAAACTTATACAATGATAGACACTTTTCTTTATTAATCGATAATTGATTTTATATTAATTTTAATATACTTTTTTCTATCAAAACAAGTTCGTATATATTTCTTGGTATACACTTACATAAATAAAAAACTAAAAATACCTTCGCATTGACTACAATTAATATAAATTAAATTTGTTTAGCTGAACTTGTGTTATATCACATTGAACTTGGACCTGTTTGGCATAGCTTCAAATATTCCAACTTTAATTTTATAAAAAAAATTATTTATCATTATTTTTTCATAAATTCTCATGTAAATTTTTTTTATCACATAATTAATTATATAACTTTAATATTATTTATTTTACTATTTTTAATTTCAATTCTCTACATTTAAAGCTGATTGTACTTGTAAGCTAAAAATAAAGGCACCTTAAGTACTATAACTAATTTAATTGGTTGGACCCAAGTGGCCGTTTTGGTTGGACCCAAGTGACTAACACTCTAACGGATCCACCTGAACTCTACTGCCGGTTTACATCATAAATCATTTTAATAATAAGTTGCAACTTTTCGGAACAGCTGGTATTAATTTGTGCAATACAAAAAAAATTTAAAAACAAGTGAAAAATCTTAATTAGAATCATAATTAACAAAAACGACATACAACCGTTTTAGTTGGCGTATGTATAAATAATTATTGCACAAATAATATATATAATATTATTTGTAAAATAATAATTTGCATCCAGCAAAATATTATTATGATACAAGAAGCTCGTTTATTTAGTATGATGATTAAACAACAAAATAGAGTACACGTACGTGGGATTTGATAAATCCCAACCACGTACGCACATCAATATTTGCTGACGTGTAAATATATGCACGTGATATATGTGGACGTGTATGGTAGAACATGTGTGTTGGTCGTGGTTTTAGATCTCAAGTTTGTGAGTTGTTATGTTGTGTTTTTATATTAAAATGTGTGGAATCGTAAATGATAGAAGAATGAGTTTTAGCATTTAATTCTGTCCTCTTTTCTCCTGTATTTCTTTTCCAAAATTCTTGATTCTTGTTCTTCAAAATCTATCAACCGGTATCATAGCAAAGTTTTGAAAAAAGATTGAAAGAGAAACTATGAACAACACTGCATAAGTTGCAGTATCGATGTTGGACAGAAAGAACTAACTACTTGGAATACACAAATGAATGTATTATTTAATTATCATGAACTCCTTGATGTAGTTGATAAAGGAGTGCCATTGATTGAAGCAACAGCCATTGATTGAAGCAACAGCAACAGAGGCACAGAAGAATCAACACTGCGAATTGAAGAAGAAGAATAAGAAAACATTGTATTTCATTCATCAAGGCATGAATGATGACATGTCTGAGAAGATTGCAGATGCAACGACCTCAAAGTAGGTGTGAGATGTGCTCACATTGACATTCAAGGGTGTTGATAAGATTTAAAAGGTCAAGTTGCAAACCTTGAGGAGACAATATGAGTTGTTATAGATGAAGTCGACGGAGTTGGTGGCAATGTATGAGAGTTGCTTGCTTGCAATCACCAACCAAATGAAGATGTGTGGCAAGGAAGTACCTGAAGCAAAAAAGGTTGAAAAGATTTTTCATTCGTTGACGTCGAGGTTCTAACACATCGTCGTAACCATCGAGGAGGCTCACGATGTTGATGGTATGTCGATCCACATGGTGACACGCACATGAATAAAGATTGAATGAGAAGCAGATGGTGAAATCTGTTAAACAAGCATTTAAATTCTTGTATTACTTCTCTAAAATTTTCAATTCTTGTTCTTCAAAACCTATCAGTTTTACCAACTTTTTTAACTCTCTTTCGTTCCTTCAGCTCTTTCATATCAAGTTTTTGACAGCAAATGTTGCTGGAGACTTATGTTAATTAATTATATCATATTCTCAGTACTTTGGATTATTTTCTTAGAGTTTTGGTGTTGAGTGTGTTTTTGGGTTCAATTTCGTAGCCTTCGTCTTAGGGGTTGTTTATTTAAAAATTTAACATTATGTATAGACAATAATTACTATATATTATTAATTATAGTATATAATATATTTATCAAATAATTTTAATATTTTATAATAAAAGTTATTATCATAGTATATTTTCTAAAAAAAAAATATACTTCACCTTATCAAATATTACCTTTAAAATAAACACAAAGGAAGTCATATTGTGTTTTTTTTGGGTTTGCATTTTTCTCTTTCTGTCTTTTTTTTTTCCCAAGTTTTGACTTTTTTTGGGATTCATAGGTAAATCGGCTTACTGATTTACAGGTCGATCGATTTGTGCGTTAACTTGCAGGCCAATATTCTAGTTTTGAATTCCTAAGTACGGAACATTAAGAAAATAAAAAATAAAATATTTTATAATTTTTTAATATATACTATTCAAGAAAATCTTTATTTTTTTATCTACTGATTTGAGAAAATCTTGATTTATTAGTTTTTTCTTTTTTCAAGTTTTCAAACAGTACAAACGCTTAAAAAGCTGTATTTTGAAATTTGATTTCACGGATTTTGTGTATGTCGAAAGATAAAAAACTTTTAAATTTTTTTAAAAATTATTAGGTGTTTATGCGAGAAAATTTAAACAAATTTTATTTTTTTTTATTATAAATTTTTTCTATCTATCTAGATATAATTTTTTAACATCGTGCTGTATAATCTTTTCGAATCATTATTAAACTTGTAGTTATAAAAAAAATTAAAATTATTTTTGAAATATTAAAATATAAAATATTTATAAATTTTTTAAAATTTCTACGAAATAAATGAACAGTTTTAAATTTTTTTATATTTCCTAATTTTTTTTAAAATTTCTATTTTTAAAATTTTCGACTTTATATATAAGATTTTTAAAGTTTATCGTTATGAACGAAAAAATATATATAATATTAATAATTCGAAAATTCCAAATGTGAAGTTCGACCGCCTAAAAAACCATCGACCGTGTCTTTTAAAATCCGGTTTCACCGGATTCTAAAAGCCTTCCTATCTAATCTTCCCCTTTCCTTAAATCTTCTTCTCCCATTTCCTTTTACCGTTAGGGCACAATCGTCTGCCGCCGAAACGGAGCTGTTCTGGTGACTGGGGGAGTGGCACTTCTCCGTACGGAACCGGCGGACGAGCGACGGGGAGAGTGGGAGGCTGCGATCGTGGTTGTTAGGCGGTGTGCTTTTTGGTGGGTGGAACCTCCGCGCGTCACCACAGTGAGAAGGACGGGGAGAGATCGTCGGCTCTTTCTCAGGGAGATTGCGTAGGAATTGGAGACGGGAGAGGTCGGCGTCCGTGCTCGGGTCGACGAGTAGGGGACGCGCGACGCCGTTGCTGGTGGGAGCTAAGTCGGAACACGCGGACTTGGGCGCGGGCGGACAGAAGAGGGCTTGTGCGCAGGACCCGTGCGTGCGTGGTCCGGCGACCGTCTGCCTCCGTTGCGAGCTTGTATCGAGAGCTTCGAAGGCTGTCAACGCTCGTTCTGCGTTTTGGGCTTCGGCGGTCCGAGGTACTACGCTCGGTGACTCGTGGGCGTTCTATATTTTTTTTTAAATTGTTTTTTAACATTTTAAAATTTTCATAATATATATAATTTTTTTTTATATTCTTGACTTGTTATTTTTATTTTTACGTGTACAAACAAATCACAAACTTTCTATTTTCCGCTTCTTACAGTAAAGATTTTGATATTTCAAGGAGTTTGTGTCGTCAAGAAACGAAAAGTGGGAAAAGTTTTTTAAATTTTTTTTGTGTTTTGTGGAAGATTTCCCCCTTCCTTTCCGTACTCTCTCTCCTCCCCCATCGCGAAAGTCTTTCCGCCCGAACCCTCCGGCCGCACGAACATCTCTCGCGTCGCCGTCGCCGTTGCCTGCTCGGGTCGCCCGCTCGCCCCCTTCCTTCGCTCGGTTGCTTCTTCCTCTGTGACCATCACTTCCGCTCGCCTGATCTAATTTTTTTGTTCAGATGATCCGCAAATCATCCAGAGATTAGATCAGGCGAGCGGATGATCATTTTGTGGATTTTTTCCGCAATTTTTTTTTGTTCTTCCACAGATATCTGTAATTTTATTGTATATTACATATATATATATATATATATTTAATGAACCTTTTGACAAAATCGTTGTTTTGTATAGAACAACAATCGACCAATCTGAGATATGACATACAAGTTTGCTTTAAGTTCGATATGACATACGAGTTTTTTGTTGGATAAACCTTGACAAAATCGAGTTGTATATAGACAACAATGGACCATCTAAATTGAGTAAATTTAACATAGCAATATTTCAACAATATTTATTGAAATGTATCTATCTTGGATAATTGGACCTAACATAACCTGAGCTAAATCCATTATCTTTTTATATAAACAAATGACAATTTTGGTGTTACACATTGTCATAAACAAATGACAATTTTTGAGGAACAATTGATGTTGCTGTTTGAATATTATTATCGTGTTACACATTGTCATAAAATATTTTAAAAAATATTAATGATTATTTTCTGATTATTTTGATATTGGATATCCTTAGTGAGATATTATTGAATGACGTGAGTGGTAGGATCAATGATGGAAAAATAAAAGGAGAAACTTGGAACGAGGTAATAAAAAGATATAATGAGAAAAGAGAAGTTAATATTACTTAATTTGATAATTTTACATTATTTTCAAGTAGTATATAATTTTTGAATTTCTAAATTTTTTTATACTTTTTTAACTTTTAGGATTTACAGTTGTGCACAAACACCCCCTTTCATCTGGACTTTTCGTTTCTATTTTTGTTTAAACTTTTTGTTTCTATTTTTGTCTAGACTTTTCATTTTTATTTCTATCGTTTACTTTTTTCTGTTATTTTTATAATGACATTTTTATTTTTTAATGTACTTATTTTCTTATCAAAATTACTTTTTTTCTCCTTTGATCTCAAAATCGTTAACTTGAAATTCAATTTTTCATATTTCTAAAGTAGGAGAGTAAAGACGGTAAACGATCTCTTAATGCATTAGTTCAAGTTAAGAGGAGAAGATTTTGCTACCTCTTAGATAGTCTGTCTTGTTTAGTAACACATCCTTGTAGGTGTAGTTATTATTAATGATTTTAAGGAAAATTAATGTAGATTACAACATGTTATTTGAGTATTGGAAATCAATGGTAAATGCAGATAATATATGTTGATGTGGTTTTAATAACTGATTTATGTATACTTTTTAGGATTGAATTATCTTACGTGATTAGTTTATTTGTTTATGTATTTAACCATTTATTTAGACTTGTAATATTTTAATTATGCGGATAGATTTAGATTTGTGATGGAGGGTTTGTTACATTTTTAATTTGCATTATGATGATTTATTATATGCATTTAAAATAATTAGTGAACAAACTGTATATATGTTTATATATTTGTTTATGATGACTTTGATAAAGATCTAATCGTGAAGAATTAAATTGTAATGTAATGTAATTAATGTATGTAATTAATTGATTAATCATATTTTATATAATTTTAATCATAAATTAGTATTGATAGCAAGGATAGGTGCGTTGTTTCTGCCGAACGAGTTCAGACGAAATGACTTCTTCAGTGCTTTCATATAAGACGGCCCTCCCCAGCTCCCCTCCGTATCGTGCGGAATCGACCTCGGTAACTCCTGGTCTCGACTGTTTCCACAACCGACGACCTCTTCTTCTCAACGGCGAGCTTCTTCCGGAAGACCACCGCGTCGTTCTTCACCTCGTCTTCGACACCTCCGCCCGACCTTCGTGTCCTTCTTCATCTACGGACGACCTTGTCTTCTCGGATCGACCTTCCCCTATCTCCTTCTTGTCTTCTCTTCTCGGATCGGCCACACACAGAGACTTTTGGGAAGCTAGGGTAAGGAATCGCCGACCTTCTCTTCTCCTCTTCTCTTCGTCTGTTGATTAACTGCGCCCAATTTCCTATCTTTCACCGCCGCTGCTGCTACGTTGCTTAGAAGTATGTTGGTTGCTCTGTTCTTTTCACCTGTTTGCATGATTGATCTGGTTGCTTTTCAAGTTTTTTGGTTACTTTTCAAGTTTTTTTGCTCTTGTACTGACTTTTTTGGTTTGATCTGTTCCTATTCGGATATAGGGTTTATTGTTGTATAGATTTATAAACTATTGAATGATGAAAGTAATGGTTGATCTAGGATTTATAACCTGTTTTTTAAACACATTTATTTTTTAAGAATGAATATTATATATGATAATTGTCACTTTAATAATATTTTTATGTAATTACACTTAATGATTTTTAATTAATGTGTAGTTTCATTTATTTTACTTTCAATTCATCTGAATTCTGAGAGTTGTGCCAACAGAGAGCTGATATAGCGCGGAGCCCTTTGTTTCCTTTATAAAACGAACTTCCCTTTTGTATATTCCCTTTGGGGAAGGGCAGGTGACTTTGAAGGGGGTTGAAAAGGGGGAAATAGCTCAGTTGGTTAGAGTGCTGGTCTGTCACGCCAGAAGTCACGGGTTTGAACCCCGCGACAAATGGGCCCTTAATGCGACATGATGAATTTTGAAATTTATGATATATATGATTGTGATTGTTTTGTTTGATAGATAGAGGTAAATTTTTGCATATAGCTAACATGTAATACATTTATTAGTTTGATATGATTATGAAGGTTGTAATTTTTTTGAATAGACATGTAATAGTTTTTTATTTAGTGGTTATTACAATTGGGTTGTATGGAACTGTAGTGGATAAACATTATTATATATTTTTGGGTTTGATTTGGAAAAGAGACAATTTATTATTTGATATTGAGTATGAATGATATTATTGAGGTATAATTGAGCCTAAACCAAATTTCTTAGCCTCGTAATATATAAGGAGAAGTTTATTTCACATCCTTTATCTCACAAATAAGAATTTTTTCTTTTTATTGTGATGATTGTTGTATTTCAATATTCCAGGGCATGACATAGGGTGTTTACAGGGGAGATCAATGGTGGAAGGAGGAGAGCAGGTGTTGCCGGTGGGTGGGGTTGGCACCAAAAAAGGTAAGCCGGTGCCCACCAGAGACATAAGGCACTACTACTGCGAGTATTGCGGCATCTGCAGATCGAAGAAAGCTCTGATCACTGCCCACATCCTCTCCCACCACAAGGTAATCACAACTCAGCATATGTTACGGGCTTTGATTCTTTGATGGATGATCAGGAGTGGTTCCATTCTGCATTGCATTTTCTTTGAGAGGTTTTTGTTGAATAGTAGGTGTTTGCCTGGCTTGGGGCATCATTTGGTGGATCCAGTGGAAACAATGTATTTGCTGTTGTGTGCGATTTGAATGCTGTGTTAAATGCTACACAATTGAGCGGAAATGAAATAATGAATTTGTGCTGCCAGTAGTTTTGTCCTCCATGTTTATCAGTAGTTTGTTAATTATTTTATGCATTTTCTGGATTCAGGATAAAATTCAAGATGTAAAGGAAGATGAAAAGAAAACAATGCATGGTCCCAAACAATATGCCTGTGCTGATTGTGATGCTGTTTTCAAGAAGCCAGCTCATCTTAAGCAGCATATGCAGGGTCATTCTATTGAGGTATTTCACTTGATCTCATACGCTTGTGATGTTGCAGCATCTAGGACCCATTTTGTTTTTTCATATAATAAGCTTGCACCACCTATTAATGTTCTGATATGTGCTTGTACGAACTACAAACATTATGAAATCGTCTTTTATCAGAATACATTGGCTCCATATTGCTGGAGATGTTGTGGGAGATATATCATTTGCTTTGCATTGCAGATTACGTAGTTGCAATTCTGCTTGTGGGTGTTATCCATTTATCAAATGTTATATTATATTAATTATTTTTAATTTATACTAGCTGCAGCAGTCATTTATTCGTATAATGGACGGACTATCTAAATCATTCAATGAAGGGTAGACTTTCCTGTTTGAAAGTGTGAAGCATTGGATCCCATTTGAAGAACTCCAAAATGCAAAGGTTGGCCTTGAATGGACTAGTATCAGGATGGGAGACCACCTGAGAAGATCTATCAAGCAAGCCTCTTTCACGCAATGTTTACACCCTTGAGGTTTGCGTTGTTGCTTATTCTTCCTTTCCTGTGATCTATTTGTTTATTCTTATAATTTCAGCTATGCTTCACCATTGAACATTTGTTGGCCTTAATTGATTCCCTTTGTTTATTGCAAAAAAATATTTGTAGGTGTCATTTATTCATCCTAGCTATGTGATAGGCAATTCTAAAATTTTGTGTAAGAAGATGGAAGATATGCCCAAGCTTGTGATGGTGGAAATCAATATCAGACTGAAATTTGATCAACATGATAAAATAATGGAAAATAATCTGTTATTTGTAACACAATAAAACATTGTTGTCGGAGGAATTCCAAGAAATTGAACATAATAATTACAAGAAAGGCCGAAATCATGACTGTAAGTTACCCTTACCGATTCAGGAATTCATTTAATGCCTAAACATGCTGTTATTGTTTATTGTATTAGAAAGAAGAGAAACTGCTTTTTATGAGAAGGTATCAAGTGCAAATAACTCCAGTATTTCCAGACCTGTCTGGGAATCTGGTCTCATCTGGTTCATTATTAATTACTTCTGACCTTAAAACTTTCAAAATTTTCTGTAATTCAAGTGGCAGATTGCATTTACCTTATTGTCTTGAGCGTAGCATCTAATGTTTTCATCACATTCATGAAATCAATTTTTCCTGCTTTTCAGAGGCCCTTCACTTGTCCATTTGATGATTGCCATTCTAGTTATCGAAGAAAGGATCATTTATCCCGTCACTTACTATGTCATCAAGGGAACTTATTTACATGCCCTATAGACAGTTGTAAACGTGAATTTACTGTGCAAGCAAGCATGAAAAGACATATAAATAAGTTTCATGATGAAGATAAGCCATGTGCTAAGTCAAAGGACAAACTCTATTCTTGTTCGGAGATTGGTTGTGGAAAGACATTCAAGTACCCTTCCAAATTGAGGAAGCACGAGGAAAGTCATGGTAAGTTTCCTACTTGTTTCCTTATTTGATTAATCAATAACTAGGTATACTGTTTGGTTATTTTGTCTTAAACCTCCTTTTTAATTTCATCAATGATGGTTGCTTAGAATTTTACCGTAAAATATTTAGTTTTATGTGTAATGTTGGTGTTTTATTACATATATTTTAGTATCAGGCTTACTAAGTTGTCACCTTTTAATTTCATGGGTCATATTTTTGGGAGTTAATGTTCTTGTTGAATTTTATCATAAAAATAACTAACTGTTTTGGCACAGTTAAACCGGCTTGTGTCGAAGTCATCTGTTGTGAATCTGGATGCATGAAATATTTCAGTAACAAGGAGTGCCTAAGGGCTCATATACAATCTTGCCATCAATATATCAAATGTCCAGATTGTGGCACACGACAGCTTAAGCAGAACATCAAGCGGCACAAGAGAACACATGAACAGGGTCGTTCGATTGAAATATTCAGCTGTTCTTTCGATGATTGCCTTCACAAATTCTCTAGTGTAAGTTTTTTATGGTCCCATTTTCTCTATATAATATTTGTGTGGTTTATTGTGATGATGGAATTGTTTCAGTCATTTATTTTGTATTTGCTGGCCAACGTTACATAATGCGATTATGGCTTGGATTGTTGTTGGTATTTACCCATTATTTGTGTTATTTCTCTCAAAAGTCCATATATAGTTGAGCATGGTTAGATGATAACAATTTTTTCATAACTGAATCGAAACATTTATGCTATGTTTGCTCCAAAAACAAGTCTGGTTCTAATGGTTCAGATAAATGCCGTCATAATTACTTCTTTCATTAATATTGAACTATTGATGATCTGGAAAAATCAGGTAATGGGAAAACGTGGAAAATTATTGAAAGTTGCAATTAACGTACATCATAATCATGCATAGTAAACATAATATCATGTACAACATATACGACATGAAACAATAAAATGTATTATCATTGAGTGTGGAGTGTTGGGTGGACCTAATGCTGTTTCATTGAGATGAGTGGATGCCTAGTTTATGCATAATCAAGATTATGTGTTTTAGGAGATAACCGTCATTACCACAATGTCGAGGTGTTTGCATTTATGAAGAATCATGTTTGAGTGAAGATTATATTTAGGCAAGATTATAAAAACAAAAAGTCGTAATCTACTTCATAATCCCGTAGTTGGTGCAAATTTCAATTATGAAGATTGTGGGAACTCTCACAAAGCTTGCTTGCTGTCTGCAATATCACTGATGTTTCAAAAATCTATCATATCAAAATTCTTTGTTTCTGGTTGTAAAAATCAAATCGATTGTGCAGATAATCCCATACTCTTACACTCCATAATTTGGTCCAAACTGATCTTAAGCCTATGAGACGATGGATGTTCAAGATGGTATGGTTAAAATGGATGAATGGTTGGACATCATTCTTCTTCAAAAAAGAGGATATCATGGTTTAGAAGTTAAAATTGAACGACCTATTTGATTATCATTTCCCCATCCTTCGGACCATTAGTTAAATCAGAAAATTGGTTCAATGGATTGCTAACAAGCTGTTTATATTGCTATCTAGTGGTTTCACCAGTCTGACCGGCATGCCTTTTTGAGGCATTGTTCGTTGTCCAACCTGGTTTTTTAGTGAATAACCTATCCAACGTGCTTTTTCGAGGCACCACGTGAGTAATATGAAGATGTATGATGTTCTGCTGTGTGGTTTTTGTTGCTTCACTTGGTTCTGTAGCAAAAAGAGTTGATTTGTACACACCATAGGGGTGAGTTTTCGTACCTTGAGAAAAATGGGGAGATCAATTTCTTAAAAAACCACAACATAAATTTTTGAAATGCAAGTTACCAATTGTAAAGGCAAATTGCCTCCTGTCTACTTCTCATAGAGTTGAACTTTAACCTTATTTATTGTTTTCGCAATGTTGCAGAAATCAAATCTCAACCAGCATGTGAAGAGCTTTCATCTTCGGAAAAGGCCTTTTTCCTGTCGCATTTCTGGATGTGACAAGAAGTTTTCGTTCAAACACGTCAGGGATAGGCACGAGAAAAGTGGTGTTCATGTTCACGTTCAGGTAAGACTGTAGATCTAATACGATAGGGGGTTGTAATAATGTTCCTCGACCACAATATTTTCCTTGAAGTGATTTCTACCAACAGAATGTACTTTTATTTGCATGGCATCTAGTCGAATTCTCCTGTCAACATTCATTACCTTTCAGTTCTCAAACAAAAAAAGTTCTGGATATCCGTAGCTTGTGTGTTATTCTATTTTAATTTTCGAGTGAGCCAATTTGCAACCAAATTTGTAGGGTGACTTTTTGGAGGCCGACGAGCGGTTCAGAGCAAGGTCATTGGGCGGAAGGAAGAGGAAATGCTTCGACATCGAGTCAACCATGCGGAAGAGGGTTGCTGCCCCTGTCGAGAGCTGCATTCTGGACCATGCATCAGATTACCTAAGGTGGGTACTTGATGAGAATTCACAATGAATGCCCTGCAACTCCAACTCCTGTTTTTCTTGTTCCACATTCGGCGTTGCTCGAAGACAAGGTACCGTGCCTGGACGAATACCAAGCGCCACGGCATTTTTACCTACACATGTCTATTTGTAATTATTTTTCCTGTTTGCTGTTTTTTTTTGAAATTTATTACTTTCGAAGTTTTGAATCTGAAACATAAGAGGTTTTTTAACCACTAATGTATTATTTTAGTGGTTTTTTTGTGAATGTAAACCGGTGTGCTTGGCAAATGCGTGGTTAGAAAAGACTTTATTAATTGCTAAATCACGTGATTGTTAAAATGTTGTTTGATGATGCGGTCGTTTATTAATCTGTTAAATTATTATGATTGAAAAATTGTGATTCCTTGATTAGGGAATGACTTATCAGTCAAAGTTTGGTTTTATAATAGGAGTGCCTGCTTTTTTAAGAATTTACATGATTAAATCGATTAATGACTGTTGATTATTACGAAATGTTATTGTTATTGTTCGATCAAAAAAGTGAATGATGATTATTGTGATTTACTTAGAAATCAGTTTCTCGAGGCTTCACTTTAAACTATTGGTTTTGATTAATTACATGATTATTACGTCAGTGTCTTATTAATAAATAAATTGATCATGATTGAGTATTGTTGTTACAACTATAGCGTTTGTGATTTCTATATTCTAAATAAAATGTTTAAATATATAAATAACCAATGCCATGTTTAACTTATATTAACTAATTAAGGATTTTGTTGTTTCAAGAAAAGTGTGAAAAGTACAAATTGTAAGTAAAAAATAAGAACAAGCTTGATATGTTATATTTATTTAACTCGCTTCCAAATCTGCTCTATTGTTAGAATTGTTGTATATTGGTAAAATTTAAAATTAAATTTGAACTTATATGAAGATAATTTTTTTATTCGTTATAATTGATTTTGATATTAAGTTTTTATGTAATATCATTTATTAATTAGATCTTGTTTATATACCTTTCTTTATATACACTTATAGGTATATATAAATAAAAAATAGAAATAGTTTTACATAGAAATTGGTGTTCAATGAGCTAGTGGTTATATTTCAGACAACTTAATTGGTGTTCAACTACTATAATTAGTTTTAAGTAATTGGTCGGATCCATATGGATCCATACCCGAAGAATTTTGGTAGTTTTCGGGTCCTTAGTTTTGAGTTTAATGGATCCACTTGAACTCCATATTGGTTTACATATTGATGCGTTTGTAGATAATTTTTTAAAATTTTGGTAGTTAAATAAAATTAAAGTTGAAGTTATTTTTATGAATAGAGTTAAAGTTATATAGTAATTTTAATTATAAAAATTTATATATTTAAATTTTATAATAATAATAATAATGTTAAAAGTGATTTAAGAAAGTAAAAAAATTGAAATCAAACGAAACATCAAAAATATCACGTTAATATGTTGTCACTTTTCAGATCGAGTGGTATTAAATTGTGCGCTACAAAAAACAACAAATTTAAAAACTAGTACTTGGCAACGCTTATTTGAAACCCACCGATCAATATTATTTCACAAATAATATATTACTTGGAAAATAAAACATCTATATACGTGTTGATATAAGTACGAAAAGGTCTCACCAAACGCATGATTTATTTTTAAAGAGGTGTGGTAATTATCATAAAACATGCACGTGTTATATATATAAAATTCTTAAAATCACATAAAGTCCAAACTCCTGTGAGAAATATGCATCATGCATGATGTCCCAACAATTTATTCAAATATATATATATACGAGGGCACGAGTTCTGTAGGTGCCTACAGAAGTTACTTCTGTAGGTGCCTACAGAAGTTACTTCTGTAGGCGTCCGTTTGAGATCGACAGTTGAAATTGAAAAATTTAAAAATACTCTCTTTCATGTACGTGAAATTTAAAAAGACTCTCTCTCCTACAGTAGCTAAAATTTAAAAGCAGTCTCTCTCATCGGCAGGTAAAATTTAAAAACACTTTCTCTCATGTTGCAGTTGAAATTTAAAAACACACTGTCCTTTAACTTAAACAATTCATTCACGTGTGTATAATTAATTTTCATTAATTAGCAATACGGTGATTAAATTTGAAAGATGTTTGTGGATATTTTTTAACTTAAATATTAGGGTGAATTTTTTTAAAGATAATTCG
>JAMKPZ010007107.1:0-11058 GCA_024699675.1 Amphibolis antarctica
TAATTGATATTTCAACACTTGATAAAATATTGATGAGAGGAAAGAAGCCATGAAGAAGCCTAAGATTTCTAAACCAGAAACAAATCATGAAACAAGTTCCCAAGTGCTCCAAACAGCAACCAATAAATGTTTAACGATCAACGGTCCAAGAATGTCACGTAAATAACCTATACCACCGAAAGCATAGTTGCAGGTAAATTTCGGGGAAGCAAGTGAACGGAAATATAAAGAACCGGGTTGGGGAGGGCGTGGTCTGTAACATGATCAACAGAGCATGATATTGGTGGAAAACGAGAGCAAAATGTGCCGGTTAATTATCTTGAAATATCCGGAAAAAATGTCAAACAAGCGCGTAAAACATGAAATGCCATTTGATGCAGCCCAGGTCCAGATTCTAGAACATGTCGCCAATAACTTCACCGAAATCTTAAGAGGCTTCAGCAACAGGTTGAGTGAGACCATGCTTCACCAGCAACTTACTTAACGCATCAGGGGAGCAAACCTGATAGATTACCTCACCAGAGGACGACAAGAAGATCTCCGCAAGCTCCAACTTCTCCGATGTCAGGCCGGTGCTGTCCATCGTCTTACTCAGCACCTTGAGCGCAAGCTGCACGGCCTCGTCTCTGTTCACGTCCTCTTTATAGTCCTGCTTCAGCATCGACTGCGCCGCCTGGTTATTCCCCCCAATCGCGGTCGCCTTCCACCCACCGTAGTTCCCACTCGGATCACTCATATACAGCTGGAACCCGAAGTTCTTGTCCCACCCGGCGAAGAGGAAGGAGACTCCGAACGGGCGGAGGCCACCAAACTGGGTGTACCCCTGCTTGGTGTCGCAGAGGGACTGGACGAGCTGCTCCACGGGCATGGGCTCCTGGTAGGCGTAGGTATACCGCTGCGCCTGGATGCGGGCGGTGTTGATGAGGATGTTAGCGTCGGACATGATCCCCGCGACGGCACAGGCGAGGTGGTCATCGATCTTGTACATCTTCTCGGCCGAGTTGGAAGTTTGGAGGAGCTTGGACGTCACCTTCTTCTCGCCGACGAGGACGACGCCGTCCCTTGCGAGGATCCCGATCGCCGACCCGGCGTTCCCGATGGCCTCCATCGCGTACTCCACCTGGTAGAGACGGCCCTCCGGGGAGAAGATCGTCGTGCGGCTGTCGTACCTCCGAGACATGTCGGATCCTCTTGAGCCGAGCTGATATGGTGAAGAAAAAGGCCAAAACTAGAATGCCGCTAGGGTTCTGCGTCAGGGGAGGGGCATCGCAATTGTTGGAAGAGAAGAAGAGGAGAGAAGCAAGAAGATTGAAGGTCAAGGTTTGAATCAATTCCTACCGGAGCAGGAGAAGAATGCTCTTGCTCGTCGTCCTCCTCCCTTACGTCCTTCGGCCCTTCGGATCTGTCGTCCGACGACGAAACGGATGAATGCTGCCGCCTTTGCAAGTAGTGTGCCATTTTGCGTTAATAAAGCTTCGTTCTGATGGGCTAATGGGCCGAAACGGAGGCAGACCTATCAATGAGGAAGGCGCGACGGTTTTTTTTAAGAATCATGGAAAACACGTGAGATTTCGGTATTATTCGTCAATCCCACTTTCATATTTTAGAAATAAACAAAATTAATTTTTAGAACGATATACATTAAATTAGTCATAACTTTCAATATCTATTTGATCTCATTGATTATCTCCTTGAACATCATCAAAGTGGATCCAATCGCTATCCATCACGCGAGATTTCGTTGACTTACAGAAAAGTCCATTAATAACGGATGAGAAACTCTACTAAACAATGGAATGAATATATATGTGTGTGTGTGGTGTTTAGATAGAGATGCTGTTAGGGATGCCCCTGCCGGTGACGCCGGGCTTGGACTTGTGCAGGAGCAGCTCGTAGGGTGGGATGCCAGCCCCAGTCCTGTTGCTCAGGCGCTCGTCTCGGTTCCTGTCGTGTATGGTCCTATCCGCTTCTTCCAGCCTCGACGAGAAATCCTGGTACATTCTGAGAATCTTCTTGTCGTCGATCCAGTGGGCGTGGGAGGCGTTGAGCTGACCCAGGTACTCCTCGTCGGGGGCGTGTGTCGACAGCGTGTCCTGCACTGACATCACCATGGTGACCTGGAGCAGGGATGGGAGGGCGGACAGGAACTCGTACTGGGGGTGTCGGATGAACGTGTCGTACTCTTGGCTGTCCTCGTCGGGGATTAGCTTCTTCATCAGCGTGGGACGACTCGGCATGTACCCGCCGAACGGGTACTGCCCAAAGTTCAAGGCCGCGTGTTGCCCCGACGCCGTCCAGATGATGGTCGTCAGGACGCTCTCCAGATCCCCCACGCTTCGTAGACTCGGCCACCACGGCTCGTTCCGCTTGTCCACATGACCCTTGTTCCTTACCTCGTCCCACCACCCTTGCACTTCCTCGTCGGAGACCACGGCTCCGTCGTCTGCATAGAAATTGGAGACGTAGTCGTGCACCCAGTCCTTGATCGCGGACCATATGAGCAGGCCGTCGGTGGCATAGGGATAGTCTTCGATCACGAGCCTTATGCCGCATGGCATCGACGCGTCCTCCACCGCCATGCCCCTGTCCACCAAAAATGTTTGTTCGTTACACACAAGGTTAAAAGTCTAGGGTTTAAGGTTTAAGAAGGTAAACGAAGAATACGATTGACTAGTCAAGATAAATGAACAATTAATACCTTCTGAGAAGGTCGGCGGGCAGTCCCTCCGTGTCAAACCTCCACATACCGTCATACGCAGCAACACTGATCTCCATGGAGTACTTGCCAGGAAAGAAGCAGTCCTCGATGACGCCGCCGCCATTGATCAGACTTTGGCGAGCCAGCGCGTTGATCTCCAGCGTGTACCGCATGTGTGGATGCAGTAACTTGAAAACAGGGTGCATCGCACTCAATTGCCTGTGAGCCGCTATTGCGTACGCCTCCATGCAAGCATGAGTCCTCAACCTGAAATGAAGATCCATGGGTACGTACGTGGTGTGTCATCAAATCAAAGTAGGCCGTGAAGAGGTGGTCATGGTACGATCGACCGGCACGAGCATGCATGTGCGTACCAGTGGTTCACTAGTTGATGAACTCCGGCGTCGTTGGAGCAGACGTGGGCTTTGGCCCATTTCCACAACCAAGTGGTTGTGGAAACATTCCCTTCGGTGTAAACCTTTTTCATCCTAGGCGACGACGGACGTGGCGGTAGGCTAAGCTCGATGGCGATCGGCTTCAGATTGCCGGCTTTGTTGCAAAACAGAACCGTCCTGGTGGCGTAGGACTTGCGATCCTCCGTGGAGTTGAGCTTGTCGATGAATGGTAAGAGCGTATCGTGGTAATCGAGAACAAATAGCCTGTGTTGTTCCATTGCCTGAACAAATACATAATGTCGAGTTCATGTAACAGTTTTTAGTAATTTACAAATAACAAGTGCTTCTTCCTTGAATCATTGTATACTATAACTAACTCGTGTATGAATTTTACTTTATTAAAATTGACCAGCAAAAAAAGACTTACAAGTAATATAAAAATTTCAGTTTCACTCGTCAATGTAAAACTATTTTTGCGAACAACATACGTACCTCTTCTACGCTCGTTCCATTCATTCCACGTTCAAGGATATCCTTGGTTATGGCAGATTCAGGGGGACCGTAGACTGCAGGGTCCAGCTTGCTCATTATGGGAAATTCCTGTGGTGGATCAAAAGCCATACAATGCAACATCAGCCATCCTCGATTCAAAATTCAAGGACTTTATGTGTTCAATCGATGGTGAGCTTTATATGTTCTACCCTTAGCCTTTCTATGCTTGCAGGGTTCACACCAGCCAATGCCTGCCGCCCGAATTCGTTGTCCCACAACCAGCAAAACCTATCACCTGAACATATATGCATGCATCATCGACATACCAAGGGAGCTGACGAGATGATGGCGAGCAGCTACGCCCGCCTTCATGGGTACGTAGCTAGCGAGATGAGCAATGATGCCTACCTGAGATAATCAACGGAAGCTCATACTTAAGCAGCTGGTCGCTAAATTTGAAGAGCTTCTTTATCAGCATTGGGAATCGAAGACCACCGCCCTGCTTTTTAAATAAAACCACACCTGTTTTGTACAAGTCGTCGATCTCGGTGAAGCACTTGAATTGGCCGTTTGAGCGTGATAGTGCAGTCACCAGCGTTGGTATCAGATTGTGTAACACCCCTTTCAGACGTCCTGCAGAAAAAGCTGCTTCCTTGACCTCCCCAAACGTTTCATCTCTAGGAACATACACAGGGTCGGGCTTTTCTACCCTACTCTCAGCCCTGGGATCTGTGTGCAACATAAACGCATGTGTAAGTTTTGTTGTTCTTGACAGTCATCTACATTTGAATCCTTACGTAAGCTGTCATTCTTCTCAGCAAATTAGGCTATTGCAACTAATTGTATTGGAATTTAGTTACCCGAAAAAGAAAAAACATATGCATGATCATATGCCTATGTTAAATTTCTATCTTAAAATCAATAAAAAATCCTTTATATATAAAGTCTAATTTATTCCTTAAATTTATCAAAAGTAAAATTATTTTAACATTCCCTCTTATTTGTAATTTGTTTGGATACATGTAGATGTACATGAATTTACTCTAATATCGTGTTGAAATTACATTTCAAAATCAATTGACAATGACGTAATTTAATATAACTTTTATTTAAAGGGTGTATTCACTCATCTCACTTCTCCACTTTGAGGAAAAGTAATTTTTAGGTAAATAATTTTGATTTTGAGAGGAGAGTAATGGAAAAGTAATTTTTATAATAAAATAAATAAATTTGAAAATATGAATGTCGTGAAAATAAAAATACTTCAAAAAACTAAAAGTAATTAAAAATAAACGATACCCAAAAATCACTCGCAACATAACGATAACTTAAGATATTCTCAAAATAGTTTTTTTAAAAGAAATTTAAGAAAATGTTTAAAAGGATCTTTGATAAAAAAAACTAAAGCTGAAGTTAAAACAATTTCTACTAAATGAAATTAATAAATTAAAAAAATTCCGACACCAAATGGTTGGGCTTGGAGCAGTGTCAAAGACATCGAGGCTTCTGTAAATCATATTGTCTTGTGGTTTGCGAAATTTATTTCACTAAAACTTAATTAAGTAATAAAAAAATTGACAAATGACAAAATTTTCATCCACTGACTATTTTTCGGAGGAAGTTATCGTCGAAGGATGAAGCAGAGAATTACCAGACTTGGATGGTGGACGACCAGTGCGACAGCGCCTGGGATACGGCATCCGTTCGCCGCCGAGGATCGGCCTTGCAAGATCAAAGTCTTCGTCTGTATTTCCCAAGTCATTGTAGACATCATAGTCGTAAATCCTATCGTACTTGGTCCTCTCGCCTCTCCCATTCCCACGGAGGCTGGTCAGGTCTCTGTGTCGCAGATCCTTCAAGCCATCGGGCGTTTGCGAGGGTAGGAAAGCCTGTTGTTGAGGGCAAGAAGAGGAGTGGTCAAAAAACAAAAACTGTAGAACCAAGCCGCCAAATTTGAAGGGTGAACGAAGATTTGGAGAATACGAATAAGAGTCGTTACTTGGTTCGTGAATATGATTCTGCTCTCTTGGCTATGGTTGCGGGGGTGGATCCATGAATTGGCAGGGAAGAACAAGGGGCCAGTGGCAAAACCATGAACAACGATCTCCATAAGGTAGAATTCTTGGTTCTGGAGATTGGTGACGAGAACTGCTCCTGGACGACCAAATCCAGACGGGACCTTAAAATTTGCGGTGAATTCGTCGATATAAGGACCAGGAGATGGCTTTGGCAACCACCCCCTGACAGGTACCTCCACGCTCTTTTTCTCTGCTTTAGTCACTGTATCAAAACAGAAGAGCAGCGGATCATCAGCAACTCCAAAGGCCCGAGGGAAATCGAAACAATAAAAAGGGGAAGAGCTCGTAGGAATTTCTCGCAACCCAATTAGCACAACTTCCACAGATACCAAACACTCGTGTCGCTTTAATGGAACAACAGATGGTCGGTAAGCAAAACAAGCACCTTTGCGAAGACCAGTAAAGCCCGTACATGGAAAGGAAAAGAAAAGGCAGGGGACATATGACGGAAAAACGAAGCCACAGGTTTCGGTTTTGCAGGGCAAGAACGAAGAACGTACCAGGATCTGTCTCCTCGCTTATGAGCTGAACAACAATTCCTTTCCCAAACCCGTTGACGAAGGATTGCCACTCTTCCTGCACATTTTCTAACGGGCTGTCGTTCATCCTCTTCTTTACGGTGATCACCACCGTCACATCGGATAGCAAATCAGGGTCATCCGTCTTCAACGGGAGGCTCGCCGCGCTGCTTTTCTCCTCCCCAATCACAGCCCGGGCCCTCCCATCTCGAGCAACCGGCCGGTAGTTACATTTGAGCGATTGGGTGTTTCTTGCTCTGCCCTTTCTAGATTGGGGAGCCAGACGGGTGACGGAGGTGGTGAGACCCTTGGATGGGTACAGCAATGTAGTTTGAGCCGACAACATGTCGGAGGCAGAGGTGAAGAAGGTGAAGGCAGAGAAGAGACACAGAGAATATGAGCAGAATGGAGAAGAAACAGTGGCCCCGACTAGCCCGTCGTTGATACTATCCTCCTTTCTCCACGAAATAAACGTAAATATAGACAAATAAATATGTAAAATAATTTTATTTACGAAGAAAACTGGATTGATGAAATGGGGCGGCGAAGAGAATCTACCTACCAAAACCACGCGCAAGTGGAATTTCGTCTATTTCGTCGAGCTTTCAATAATCGAATCAGACGCGACGCGAGTGGAATTTCGTCTTTTCTGACAACGGCAATTTAACACGTGGTCGGTGAAAATAGTAATTTGGGTCTTATTTGTTTTAATTTTAATTTTATATAAATTTTTATTATTTTTAATTATTATATACTTTTAATTTTATTTATTTTAATTTTAATTCTACCTCATTTTTATAACTGGTTGAAACTCCTTCACATCAAGCAAGAAAAACTCGTGCGTCTATTTTCTTGATACCGATATATTTTTGTGACATTGAAGATTCAAATCAATGGAAGCTTCGCGTATATTAGGTGATCCATTTTATCTGTTGCCCATTCGTACCGTCTGCGGCTTTTCTCTTCTCGTTTAGCTGTTAATGAATAATTGTATCTTCGAAACTCACGTCTTGGTAACTTTACATCTAATAATTTTAATATAATTCGCCTTCCTTCTCGACAATGCAGACATTGTCTGCGTTTAACAAAAACTTTATTCAATTTTCGACATTCTACAGAAGATGTTGTTGAATGATTACCTATCTATATTTTGTATTCTTGCTGTTGTTGTAAATCCTTTTTTTCCCATCTCCGCGTTTGTTCTTGACTTTGGTGTTTCTTCAAAGTTTTATATTTATTTAATCTATTTACTTGATCAAATAAAATAATTCGTTGTTTTTAAATATTTGACTAGATTTGATATACAATTTATTTACAGAAACAGCATGTCAATTTTTAAAATAACCGTATTTATTATAACTATTTACAAAGATAAAACGTTGATTTTAAAAATACTTTAATAAACCAGAGTATTAAACTTTTCGTTAAGAATTCTGAAATCCTTTACCTACCAAAACTTTACTGCTTTCTGGACTTGTTTTTATCACGTTTTTGTGTATACCAGTGCTCGTTACAAGTCGTGACTCAGACATCTCACCGTATAGTTTCACAAAAAAATTTGTTTCCGACTTTCCGATGGATGCAGCGGCGGACCATTGTGATTCACGTGAGCTTCTAAAGCAATGCATGAAGTCAAGTCTAACTTTCCCACGTTAAACGAATTGAAAATAAAAGGTAGAGCTGGGAATAATTTTTTTAAGTTTTAAAAGTTAAGTTAAAGTTATTTTCGTAAATGTATTTACAATTGTATGATAATTTAGATAATAAAATTTTATATATTAAAATTTATATAGTAATAATAACGTTAGAAATAATTTTTAAAAAGTGTTTGTGCTTCGAGAATGTATGGGAAGAAAATTTGTCAAAATACGTTAAAATGTGAAAAAAGAGAGGAAATATTTGTGTCTCCGATAGAATTGATCAGAATATCATGAAATGTATCAAAATTGAAACAATAATATAATAGAAATTTGTTACATCATAAAAGTTCATAAATAAAGTACATATGTTCTTGTACTACATAAAACAAAGTTATGTAATTACATTATACATTCTTTTATTCTCACATAGACGTGTAATTTCTTATCGCATATTGTCTATAAGTTATTTTTATTGTTGTTGACTCAAAGCACTTGAGTTAGTTTGTATTGCTTCATCTAAGTATGTAAAAAATCAATATTGTAAACAAAACAATGAAAAAAATAGCAACCAACGAAGCTTTGTTCTCTACCTTTGAAGGGATGAAATAGTGCAATAGCAGCAGCAAGTGGTGATGGTGGTCCGAACGAGCGGATGAGAGGGGAGGGCGCTTCGTGATGGCAATCCAAAGGAGAGGGGAGGGGGCTCAAGCGCAGAAAGGGTGAGCGAAGGAGAGGGGAGGGGGCTCAATGACAGTCTGGAGGAGAGGGAGGGGGGTCGCGTGTGGAAAGGGTGAGCGGAGGAGAGGGGAGGGGGGTCGTGCGTGGAAAGGGCGAGCGGAGGAGAGGGGAGGGGGCACTTGCGCGTGAGGTAGATGAGACTTTCACAAGTAGGAGGTCAGAATAGGCTAGAATGTTAGACATTTATACCTCAGAATATGATGAAATATTTTTGAAACTTTTTATCACATTCTGAGTGACACAAACACTCTTAGAATTTTGTGACTTTTTGTCAAATTTCATTACCGTCACTTTCCATCATATTCTGGGAGGCATAAACCCCCTTAAAAATCCATTTGTACATTTAGGAATGATGAGAAATAAAATGACGGAAATTTTGGAATATATGAGAAATGGAAATGACAATATTTGATGAAAAATTACAAAATGAGAGTTGTTTGTGCATGTACGAGAATTGTGAGAAATTTCAAATTTTGGATATTTGTTGGGTATTTGTTTATCATGAGAATTAACATGAAATTTTAATATTAAAACTTTTTAAATTTTAAAATAATTAAATTTATTAAAAATTTAATTTTTTAATAATGAAAATTTAATTTTTATAAAAATATATAAAAAAACATCCATTAGGCTCGTCAATACAAAAAAATACTTCATCATAATATTATTTTATTTTTATTTTTCTAACAATATTTAATAACAATAATAATTATTTTATTTTATTTTTTTCCCTTTTTTCTGTCTTTGTCACTGAAATAACAATGGGTAGCAATGACATGAGTATGACACTCGGAGGAGGCAAGGTAGTGGTAGTAATTGTATGTGCGACGTGTGTAGACACTTGGAGAAGTGACGTCAAAGAGAGAATAAGCAGTGAAACTCGTGTGGGGAGTGTACACGGGTGAGGATGGGGTAGATGTGTGGTGGCAATGATGTTGTCGAAAGGAGAAGGGTGGTGACATTGCTGAAGAGGTCATCGCTCATTTCGACTGCTGGTGGAAGTTTGTCGTGAATATTCATCGACGAGGTTGTCGTTGATGGAAGCTTGTTAATGTCTCGCTCATCTTGACTACTGGTGGAAGCGCATCATGAAGATTCATCAGCAATATCGTTGCTAGTGAAAGTTTGTTGATGTTTCGCTCGTATCATTGGTTAAGGATTTTTTCCTAAAGATTTGCAAGAGGAGGGTGGAAAAGATTTAGTTAGAAAATGAGAATTATTTCAATATATCTGGAAATTATAGGAAATTTCCATTATCATGATTTCTTTAATGTAAAAATAACCCTTGAATATTAATCAATGAAAATTGACATTTTCATGTTCTAAAAATTTCAAATGCACAAATATCAATTAAAAGTTAAAAAAAATTGAAAACAAACCAAATCAAAGAAAATCTTCTAGCAAAAATTAGGAACATTTATCATATGTGCATTGCCGGTCTGAAACTCGTTTAAATTCAAGTTACTCGCAGAAGCACTAACTCGTTTGTAAAGTGAATTTTGAAAAGAACATGAATTTTTCTTATGAATTTTACAATTGTTATCGTATATTGGTAAGTTATTTTATTGAATTCTATTAATATAATAAAATTATTTTGTTATAAATTAAGATTATAACAAGATAGACAGTTAAAACTGAAACCGCAAACAATCAAGATAAATATAATAAAATTATCTTAAAAAATTAATTTCTAAAAAAAACTCATGGAAGCACGCTCCGACCAGTCAACAAAGACCAACCATTGCCGTGATCCAACGGCCCACAAGGAGATGCCCTTTACTCACCTAAAGTCATTATACGAAAAGCTCAGTTTTTTTTCATTTAATGTATTTAGTTCGAATTTTAAGTTTTTTTAGCTTAAATACATGAACGTATAAATAATTAATTTAATTACTGTTAATGAATTTTTTTAGTATTTTTTAATATACTGATTGAAATAATCACTACCAAGCAATTCCATGGTTCTTGCTATTTTAATTATTTTTTAGACTTAATAATATTTTTAGGAGTTTTTCTTTTAGAACATTAATTTTCTTCGATTGTGAAAAGAATTTAAGTTTAAGGTAGCGTTTGTTTATAACTTTTTTGGTTGAAGTTATATTATAGTAGATTTTTGTTAAAATAAGATTTTTATTGGAGTAAATTTTGTTTGTTTGTATTGTAACAGTTTTTCATTGAAGTTAGATTTTTTATAGAGTTAAATTATGTTTATTTAAATTAGTAGTGATATAAATCTAACTTAACAAAATCACATTCAATTGAATTTTTGTTCGTGTAATTTATTTTTAAAATATGTTGTATATGAAAAATTAAATTATATAATTACATTAAATAATAATTATAATTTTTGAAATTATTTATTTTTTATAACGTTCATTAACATATGTAACATTAAGATCATATAAATTGTATATTGTAAAATAAGATTTTTTGTAATATAATTTTTTATATTTTCTTCATCTTTTTTATACTTTTTCTTTTATTTATTTTTTAAATTTT
>JAMKPZ010007108.1:0-10230 GCA_024699675.1 Amphibolis antarctica
GGGTGGGAAGGCGGGACTCGGTACTGCGAGTTGACTTCTGGCCTGACGACCCGACAACCGACCCAATGACCCGACTGTCAGCCCAGACACAGTTCCCTAGCCCACCTACATGTGCATACGACCGTTCAAGTGTTCAACCATCAATATTTAAATTTAATTCAACATTCAAGTATTCAACAACTTAATAAATGAGACAATTAGACAACAATGTATATAATTAAATTAATTTTTTATTTATTAATGATTACGTATTTTATATTTACATTATTACAAATTTACAATTACATTTAAACAAATTTTATAACAAAATTAAATTACATTTTAAAAAAAATTACAAATTGAAAAATAAAAATAAAAATGTTTTAATTATGAAATATTTAAGTTTGTAAGTTGCTTTATAAAATCTTCAACTTGATCTTGTTCACAGAGTACAACAAGCTCCAAGTCTTTTACACAAATTAATGCTTCTAGTATATCTTCTTTAAGCTTGCATCTTCGGTCATCAAGTACGTTGTCACTCTTGCTGAAAACCTGTTCATAAGCTACTGAAGACACTAGAATTGTTAATAAATCATTTGCCATTATTAATAATATTAGAAAAATTAGTGATTGTTGCCTCTACCAATCTAAAACATCAAACGTATTTAAGTTAGAATGTTAAGTAAATAATAATGATTGGTGATTCATTGCATTAAAAGTAATTAATTCTTGTCTAGATAGTATAGGATTATAATTATATGATGATGATGTTGGAATATCTTCGTCAAATCTTGGATCTTGTAAAAATGCCCAAGAATCTAAAGATGGTCCAACATTTGATTTTGGTATTGTGGACATTGGTGGAGGAGAATGTTCTATTTTTAATCCATATCTTTGTATGTATAAATCAAACATTTGATTTAATTGTTCTTCTATTGTACTAACATTTAATTCTAAATCTACACATAAACTCATTTGTATTCCCCTAATTAATTTACTAGTATATCTTATTTTACACCTAGAATCTAAGCATGCACTCAAAATATATAATATAGGGATTTCATTCCAATATTTTAAAAAATTTTGTTTCATGTTATTTACTATTGGTTCGGAAAATGGATATGTCTCGTATTTATTAAAAACTCGTGAAATATCATATAAATGATGCAACATATAAACAGATGTAGAATAATAAATTCTTAATAATCTAACTGTTACATCATAAAAAAGTTTTAAAAATTTAACAAAACATTTTACAATTTTAAAATCATTCTCAGTTAATTGTTTTTGATAATCATCACAATGATGATGATTATATAAAGACATTATTGAAATTTCATATGGTAATACACTTTCTAACATTAAATATATTGAATTCCACCTATGTTGAACATTTAAAGAGAATTTTTTATGCAGCATTTCAAAAGTATCACATGTTTCATCAAATTGTTGCTGCCGCTTTCCTGAACTAATTATAAAACTTACAGCTATGTATAAATTTCAAATTGTTGCTGCCGCTTTCCTGATAAATTCAATATAAATTTCAATTTCTTTTACACCTAATTGTACAATAATATTAATTATATGACACATACATCTTTGGTGAAATAATTTAAAACTATTTGGTGGACTTATTCTAGTTTTAAACATTGGTATTGTTGCAGTATTATTAGCTGCATTATCAAAAGTTATACTACATATTTTATTTCTAATTCCATATAAATCAAAAATTTCCATAATATTTGCAAAAATTGTTTCAGTAGTATGTGGATGTTGAATTTTTTAAATCCTTTTTTTTTTTTGTAAAGTCCAATTTTGATCAATATAATGTGCAGTTATAGCTATGTATCCATCTTTAGTTCTACCTAACCAAATATCTGAAGTGCATGTTATACATCCTATTATTGTACTCATAACATTAATAAGTTCTAATCTAAGCTTATTAAATGAATTCATAATATCTAACCTAATAGTATTTCTAGATACACGTTTATATTGTGGACAATATGTTTTACTAATATAATTATCAAAACGTTTATTTCCTCTAAAACTTATTGGTAAATCTTTTGAATAAATAAATTTAGCATGCAAGTCTCTAACTCTTTCAGAATCATAAGTCCATGAATTAACACTACCCTCAGGAGTAAAAGAATGTTGAGTTTGAATTGTTTTATCCTTATTCCTATTTTCACATGTACTAATATGCCTAATTAAATGACATGTACCGCCAAACATTTTGCAAGAAAAGTTGGCATTACAGAGGTTACAGAAGGCTCGTTCCCCTTTTGTACCATCCGTCATAGCTTTCATCATAATTGTGTACTTTGATCAGATGGAAGCTCTCTTTCGAGACTTCCTCGTCGGCATAGTTGAAGTTGAAACTCCAGTAGTCTCCATTGACAGTGTTACTTCAGCTTCAGGAAAGTTTTGTTGAGGATATTCGTAGCCTCCGGAACTTTGGCTTTGGTAGTGCGCCATTGTTTGTGACTTGAGTGAGAAAATTTGAGAAATTGAAAATTGAGATTAGAGTTAGGAGAATTTAGAGTGAAGGAGATGAATAGTGAGTTGAGTGGAAAATAAAATCCAACTCCCTCAATTTATAGAGAAACGTTGGTTGAGCCGTTGAGGCAGAAGTCGACCGTTTCACCCGGCATTTGGTCGCTTGTTGGGCAAAACCGAGCCGCCCGTTGGGCGAAAGTGGGCCACCCGTTGCTCGAAAGTGGGCCGCCCGTTTGGCGAAAGCGTGCCGACCATTGCTGCGTTGGCGCGTTGCACCTTGCACCTTCCGCGACATTTCACCCGAGCTGTCGGCCCAATGACCCGGCGGCTGGTCCCCCTGCCAGCCACACAACTCATTCTACCTCCTCTCGTGTACACGATTGTTCACCCCGCCGGCCACACAACCCGACGACCAGCCCAGTGACCCGATGGCCCATCATCCTGCTATTGACACGACCCATTCAGCCCCCTCCCGCACATCGACGCATGCGACTGTTCACTCGACTACCGACCCAATGACTCGGAAGCCATTACCCCTACCGGCCAGACGACCCGTTCTGCCTCTTCCTGCGCACACGACATTTCACCCCGCCAGCCGCACAACCCGGCGACCGGCCCAGTGACCCGACGGCCCGTCCCCCCGCCAACAACATGACTTGTTTAGCCCCCTCCCGCGTACTAGCACACGCAACCGTTCATCCCAGCTACCGACCTAATGACACGGCGACCAGTCCCCCTGCCGGCCACACGACCCGTTTTGCCTCTTCCTGCGCACACGACCACTTGCCCTGCCTGCTGCACAACCTAGCAGCCGGCCCAGTGACCCGGCAGCCTATCCCCCCCTCCCCTGCACAACACAGTGGCCTATCTCATGCTGGGCCAGGCCATGGCTATTTCATGCTAGAATTCGTGTCGTGCCAGCACGGCACGAACTACCTGGGGGTTCGGCCCAGGCACGACCCACGGCACGAAAAATTTTCGTGCTATGCTATGCCATGCTAGCACGACCCATTGACAACTCTAACAATCCTTGGATACTTATTCCTAAGGCAAATCATGCAAGACCCCACACAAGATGGGTGAAGGAATAGACTAATACCAACAAATTGTTAGGTAATCCGCTGAAATTGTGTCAACCAAACCTAATTTGTTTCCAACTCAACCTTCCCCAAACCTATTTCATTTATTGGTTAGACTTGTTGGTTCTTAAAAATAGCTCAAGTACGGATGTTTCCTAATTCAACAATCCTTCATACCACTTTGTTACTTTGGTCCCTTCGTAAGTTGTCTCTAATCCCTCAAACATAAACATCTATTTATTTCAGATCTCATTTCATAGATTTTAAGTTAATGTATCTAAGTCACGAGACGAGTCATGCCTACAATATTTTTAATTATAGGTAGCTACAATCATATTTTTCCGTATTAATAATTCACGAAAAATTGACATTTTCACAGTTTAATAATAACGGTGCATGAAAAAATTCACCTTTTTCTTAAAAAAATCTATAAAAATATATTATCACGGGAAATAAAAATATAAAATGTTGTTAAAAAATACCAAAGCCTTTTCCCTTACGTGTAGCCGATGGACTCTCCCGGTCTTTTCTTTAAACTTTAAAATGAGAAAAAAATCCAAAACAAAACAAAAACAAAAAAAATAAAAAGTAAAAAATGTTCTAAAAAAGATTTCCTGTGTTGACAATTAGGCAATGTCCAACTAGACTAATATGACTCATTATGTTCAAATTATACTATTGATTAGTGCAATACAAATTAATGAGTCGTACTTAGGTTGCACTTTTATGTTTTGTGTTTATACAACATGTAGGTTGGAATGGTTCGACACGAAAATAATTTTGTAACTTTTAAAACTTTATATTTATTTTAATTTATTTTTATTAAATTGTATATATTATATATAACTTAGTAGTTTGAGTTTATTAATAAATAATACATTGTTGTGAGTTCAAATCTCATCTTTAGTCTTTTTTTAGTATTTATAAATTATATTAATGTTATATTACTTTTTAATAGACACTAAATGTGTGTTTGGAGATAATTTTTTTCAACTTTAGAAGTTAGATAAAGTTCAAGTTAGTTTTAAAAGTTAAAATTGTATAGTAATTTGGATGTTAAAAATTTATATGTTAAAATTTATATAATAATAATAATATTACAAGTGATTTTAACAATTAACTGCAAATGCTTGCATAGCTCTTGAAGTCAACGGAAGTAAATAGAAATATTTTTGATTTTTTCTATTTTAATTAATTCTCATTTTTACATGTGCATTCTTTGATTTAGATGTGACAAATCAGATTTCGTTTGAAAATAGAGATGGTATATATTTTAACAGATAATATAAAGAAATAAATTTTTTCATTATAAAAAAAATAGAAAAAGATTTTTTGGTTTCAAAAATCATATAATTAAAAAAACATAAATTTCTAATTCACTTAACATATAAACTTTGTCCGATAAAATTTAAATTAATTTTTTTAATTATCTTATCATCAATTAATATAATTCTTACTCTGCTTTTGATAAAATCGTTTTCTAACATATACGTTCCTTGCACTTACAGCCATTATCACTGAATATAATAAAATTATGTTACGCAACTATATTTTGATATTTACTAATTAAATATAAATCAATTATAAAATGAAAAAATTGATTAATTTTTCTCTTTTAAAATCGCTATAAGCCTACGTCAAGTGTTTTTTTATTCATAAATGAGATTTTAATAAATAATAAACTTCTCTCGCTATTTTTTTTTAAAAAATAAAGAGAAAGCGGCGGCACAATCTTTTGACTTTAGGGCAGGCGCGTGGTAAGCACGCAACTCTTTTACTACTTTAATACAAATTTATTTTATTAAAAGTCGACGACTGCTCCACGTAATCATTTAAATGTGATTCGACTTACTACTTTAGGTGTGACTTAACTTCAATTTAATCTCTGACACTTATGTCCTTCATTACAAACAAATAATTGATCGATGAACCAATGACTTGATTTATCCTAACCTTTGACATAATTAACTTCTTGCTACAATTGATCTTGACTTACTCCATTATTACCTTTGACATCACTAATCTCACATCATAGTTACCTAACATAAACACGATCTTCTAAGGGACGTATCTTGCCCTTGAAAAGGCTAAATCAAGATGTATAAGTTAAGAGTATGCAACTTGTAGTGCACTTCAACCTTCCACTTTAAACAAGATCAAGCTATAGACACTTTGACGGAAAGCATTTGCTAGCCTTTTACTGTGTGAGGGAAAACCAATATTGCAAACCCAAGGAATTCATTCTCTGCAAAACACTACTCCTATTCTCCTCCACTACTTTTAGTTTGTGTCACCTGGAAATTAATGAAAAGGAAAATATAGAAATTTTTTTATTATTAAAATGTTAAAAATCTAGAATATTTTTAATTTTTAAAAAATTAAATATAAATTTTCATAAGGTGCACAAATGGTTTTGTAAATTTTTTAATTTTCAGATTTTTAATATTTCAATAATGAAAATATTTCTAGATTTTCCTTTTCATTGATTTCCAAATGATACAAACCCCCCCTTATAAGACCATATCTATGTTGAGTTTTTCCTTCCACATGGAGGTGATGTATGGAGAGGTAACTGGAATCCAACAAGAATGACCAAATTCCAATGGAGCTGTGGAGAGGTGACTGACTAGAATCCAATGAAAACAATTGAAATCTTATGAAAATGTCAATGGTACTTAGCCCTAATCAAACCCACATATAAATATGTGAGGAGATATATTGGAAGAGTGACAATACATAAAAATAAGAGAGGATGATGACTATTTTTCGTGTGCCCTTTGGTTGTTGCATCACTTTGATCAATAAGCCAATTAAAGATTGATTTGTGGTTGGATCAAGTTGCGATTTTACTAGCTAGGCTGTAACTTGTTGCTCTCTAGATTGAATGGTTAGATCAAGGATTGGAACAATGTAAAAGTTGATTAAAAAGTAGTTTTAGAAGTGATTTGTCATTCCAGTTCTATAGTACACTCTCTTGGGAGAAATTTAGTTTGAAGGGTGAAATAAAGTCTATTTGGGATGAAACCTTTTTTGGTGGATCAGAGACTTGTGAAGCTTCATTTTTTTACAAGTTTCACGATTTTTAGAGTAATTGAGTGATAGCAGAATTTTCTGTGGTAGGAAGGCCATTTTAGGTAAAATCTGTTTTGCCTATTATTAGTGTTATTCATTGTGTTATTAGCTTGATTAATTATGAAGGCATTTGTGATTCCTCTAGATATATACTAGAGAAGACTTGATTGTACCCATTAGCATTATAATAGAGGTTTTGGAAGTGGATCGATTGATCTTGTAGTTTTTATTCCTTACACCAAGAAGATTTTCCATGTTAAAATATTAGTGTACTTTGCTAGTATGTGGTTTGATTATTTTTCCATTATTTCTTCACCATTAAAAAGTTTTTTTGGAAGGTCCTATCATGTGTTTTTGCCAACAATCTATGCTAATAATGAAAATAATTTGCACTTTGCAGTGGTTAATTGTTTCCACTTGGTTGTAATTGAATTGGCAGTGTGACTTCCATAGATATGCAGATGTTAAACATGTGAAAGTGTTGGAGGCTTAATTAGTAGTGGTAGACAACTACGATTTCCACATGCATGCCTTTCGGTGATATGTTGGCGGAGGCTTAATTGATGACAATGAGATTGTGCGGTCTTACTTTGGAATCGTTAAAGCTTAATTAGTAGTGGTAGACAACCAAGAGGTGGTGTGGTTTGAATACATTATCATGCATGAACCCTTTTTGTTTTTAACTGAAAAGATACTGCAAGCTTAAATCATCATGGGAGGTTAATTGGGTGTTCACATGTGAGGGATCAAGACTCTTTGAAGTTGTACCATGCATGTTGCTTGTGCTTGTGTTGGGAAAAATACAAATAAGTTGTAACCTAGTTGATAAAATTTCAGTTCGATCTAACCATAAATGACCCTTCAATCGGTCTTTAGATCAAGGTAATGCAACAGCAAAAGAACATACAAGAAATAGCAGCCATCCTCTCTTATTTTTATGTGTTGTCACTCACATATTTATATATATAGGTTTGATTAGGGTTAAGCTCTATCATAATTTCCGTAGCTGGCAATCTACATTCTGATGTCGATCACACTACCACAACTCTATTGACATCTTCACTATTGATCATCAAAATGCACAATGGCGTTGTATCTGGATCTCGTTAATTAATCTCCCCAACTCCGATTGGATGTTGGTAAGATCGAGTGGTAACACTGTGTCTAGATCTCAACAGTCTCCACACCTTGCAGTTTGTGTTTTGCAAACGGAATTAATTAGGACTGGTTTGGCGTTCATGCATTTTGTTTTTTTACATAAAGTTTCACGTTTTTCTAAAAATTATATAATTTATGATAAAAAAGTAATAACAGTATTTTTAAAAAAGTTGTAATAAATAATGAATAAAATAAGTAAAAGGATAATATATAGTATTTATTATAATAATGTAATGATAATATTTTTTAAAAAGTTAGCGTTGAATAATGAATAAAATATGTAATAGAATAATAAATAATATTTATTATATTAATATAATGATATATTTTTTTAAAAGTGTGATGATAGTGTTTTCTTAAGACTTATCACATCTAATGAATAATAAAAAACATAAAAGTCATTTGATAAATAATATCATAAAATATTATAATGTATAGTAAAAAATGTGATTAAATAATGATAAACGTCTACATAAATAAGGTCGATGTCTCTACTAGTCTTAAGCAAATGGATTCTACTCCTACCAAAAGCTTTTGGGTAAGTAATCATAATCTTTTTCTCTATAATTGGTATGCTGTTAATTATATTAGGCAATAAGTAGAGCTTGGGAGAGATTTAATTGGTATTGTTAGAATATATTCCAAATAATAAGATGACATAACATATTGAGGTACCGTTTATTTATTTGTAATTTCAGCAATGTATAGTATCAGATGTTGGAGCTACTACAATATTGTAAACAAACACAATTATGTTTACGGTACAGGTAGTTGAAGTTGCAAAAATTAATTCACAAAAATTTTAAATAAACGTAACTTTAACTTTAACTAACATATCTAATTATAGTACAAGAATTAAAACTGAAGCTGTAAACAAATACAACTTAAAATATTACATATTAGAAAAATAAAGATGAATTTAACAGCAAAACCAGGTGAGAGTTGGACCAGGGTCAATACCAACTTAAGTACAAAAGCAGGTGATTGTGAGTTAATTAGAAACATGCAAAATTATAGGGCATATATTGTTAAATTAAATTATCATCATTTATTTATTTAATGAGTGCTTAACACGAAAGATAAGATCGAGAACTTTTGAGGTTCTTATCTTCCCTAAAATATACCAAATCTGATGCGAATATCAAGAATGCAACGTTTACTTGACAACTTAAAATTTGCTTGTATAACTCGTATTCAAGCGGTGGAGAAGGCTGGAAAGGAAGATGACATGCAGATGTTTAACGTGATAAAATTCTTTTTGTTTATTTTCAATTAATTTTAAAATAAAAATTTTAATATGATTTTTTTACACGAACGCACCATTCCACTTGGGTATATTATACAAGCGTTTTTTTTTCCTGCCACAGATGTGTACTTTTGAGTTTTTAAAGATTTAAATCTTCATGTAGTCAATGGCTTTTGTCCCACGCCAAAGAAGAAATACGGAATTCTAACGTAACGAAGACATACATTTTTTATTTTCTTTATTTTTTCTTTAAATTTTAAAATTATTTTCTTAAAAATCTTTTTTTCGTCTTAAAAGTACTCTCACAAGTTAAAAGTATAAAAAAATGAAATAGTAGCTAGTTTGGATTCTTTGGAAAGATGTAAGATTTTTGATTAAAATATCGTAAATATTTATTTTATGATTAAATACATTAATTTAAAAACAATCAAGTGTAAAAAATTATATTTGAAATTAACAAATGTTTTTTAAAAAAAACAGACATCTATTCATTTCAGGTTATAAATTTTAAATTAATATATTTAAATATAAGACGATGGCTAACAGTTTTTTTTTTTTGCGAATATTATACTAATTAAAGTGATATCAAGTAGTTAAAGGGTTTGTTAATAATAACTTGAGTTCAAAACTTCACTACTAGAATTATGTCGAATAATAATTTAAAAAAATATTTTACATTACAAGAAAACTATCTAATATATAGTAACGGATGTAAAACCTTATCTAACAATACAGATGATCTATAATAAAGACTTTTTAATTTATCACTATAGATATTAATCATCTATCATTATAGATACCTATTTTAACGAATTTTATATTCATCACAAAAGAAAATTGAATCTTTCACTATGATTTATAATGACAAATTTTTCAATCTATTACTATAGATAATTTATAAAAATTGATTTTTCCACTATAAATGTCAACCATCCATCATTAAAAATATCTTTATGATGAAATACTTTACTTCAAATACGTAATTGGAAAACACAATAAGCACACACTAAAGATTTAATATTAAGAGAAATTATAAATAATCTAACGTGGAATTTCTATAGTATATTAAATATGAACAAACCAGGTTTATAATAATTGATATCAAATCTAGTGAACGTAATCAAGAATAGAAAAAATTGCCGTCACCGTAAAAAATTAATGAACAAATACTTTTCATTACGTATTTTTATTTTTTAT
>JAMKPZ010007109.1:0-14050 GCA_024699675.1 Amphibolis antarctica
GAGTTACCATACAGGCGTAGTTGTAAGTGGATTTTGCAAGTTTAAAATAGACTTCCATCGAATATTTATAATAGATAGACAAAGGTAAATGGTGATGAGTAGATACTTTTTATAATGTTTATCACAAACAAATATTTACCAAGTACACGGTATAAAAGCATTGTTTAAAGGTAGCACTTATCAGGCACCCATAAATCGTGAGACGCTTTTATTTGGGTACCCCAACAAATATCTGAAACTTGTTTACGTGAAAAATCAACGCATGCAAAGCTAATCCCATCATGGAAGCAGATGTACCTGGAAAGATGATGGATACAAAGAAATGACTATAATGTGTTTGTTTTCGCCTTTTTTACGTAATAGTTTATAGTAATATTAATTAAATAATTTTAACATTTTATATTAAAAAATTATATTAAAACTAAATCATATAATTTCTTAATAAATGTGAATCTCACATCATATAATTCTACCTCTTAAATAAACACAACCTATGACCTATGACAGATGGCTTTGGAATTCTCTTTAAGTTACTGTAGAAAATGGTAGAACTACAGCGGAAAAGAGATCTTGGAGAAGATGGAGCTGTCTGGATGAAGGAGAAGGTAAAATGGCAGCAATAGTGAAGATGAGATGAAGCGACGATGTTAAAAAATTCCTCCGATTAGGTTTCATTGGGTGGTGGTCCCGCTATTTATGTACAGTTACAAAAGAATCGAATCTTCCTAAACAGAAGATCTGTGAACCCAAAACAAGAAAATAATACATGCAAGCTGAACAAAAGATCCATGAACCCAATACATACAAGCAAACGAAAGAGAGATAAACGATGATTCCAATAGGTACGGAGGAGCCTACTTTTGAAAGTACAAAATAAGTGGGAGAGTTTAAGGATAAAGTTTGCATGACACTAGTGATCAACAGTTTCTCTGCCCAAGGTATTGATATACATATTTCAATTCAAACTGAAAATTGAACTGACCCTTTTGCATGAATATGTACAATAAAAAAGAAGACGGAACCATTGATTGGTTTTCGGTTGTGCTGAATTGTCAGTCCAGTTGTCTAGAAGACTGCCATAAAGAAAGACGACATCAGTTCATTACCATTACATAATCTCATTAAAAAAGGAGAAATGTTATTCAGTACCATCATCTCGTGATCTCCCATAATTTCTTCCACAACTTCTGCTAGAAGTTTGTTTGCTTGCACTGTTGGCAACAAGAGCAACAAAGACGATTGGAGGGCCACTGAAACTGAAGGTAACAGGCCGGCTCCCACACGAAACACTGGCCTATCCTACCAACCACCCTCGAACACCGAGGGAATGGAGCGGCCAATGCCTTCCTGCCACCTCAACCGAGACATTTCGAGCAGACCCTCCTGGCCCATCAATTGGCGCGCTATCAACAACAAGGGATTGGTTCCATAATCCCCCCTCGGCCAACCATCCGTGTCCCGGAGAGGCCACACTCAGAGGAATATGACGTCGTCACTACTCCCATCGTCGACCAATTCGGCCCGCCACCGCTCCAGCTGGTAGCCGCCACAGCTGTCGTCCCGACGCCCGACCTGCAAGGGCAGCTACTGCAAAGGATAGCTGAACTGGAGGCATCTTTCCGGAGCATGAAATCTGGCCCACCTGGACCTTCCTGTGCCTTCCAAAATCTCTATTTCTATCCCGAAGCGACGCTCCCTCCCAATTTCAAAATGCCTGAACTAGTCAACAACGGGGATCCTCGCGTGCACCTCCGGGCTTTCTATGGAGACATGGCAGCACTACAACACGAGGAGAAGCTCCTCGTTCGGCTATTCCAGAAATCTCTCCAAGGACCTGCACTTTCCTGGTACATGTCCTTAGACTTAACAGAGATTTACACCTAGGAACAACTGGCATACATGTTCCAGGAACAGTACGCGTATAACTTGGACCTGGCACCAAAGTTGGAAGATCTTTGTTGCCTTCGCCAACGTGAGAATGAGCCATTCAGCGGCTATTTCGGTAGGTGGCGGGCCTTGGCATCCCAAATCCGGGAGAAACCTGCGGAAGAAGACTCTCTAGACATAATTGTATAAGGTGCTCAACCATCGCTAGCGGCCCTTTTATGCATTCAGTCGTACTCAACCTTCTCCTAGTTAATCAAAGCTGGTAGCCGCTTGGAAGGATTCTTGAAGTCAGGGAGGTTTTCGACTCTTCCATTCGGAGTCGACCCTGGAGGAAACGCACGTCCGCAACCACCGGTCCCAGGCAATAACAAGGGGAACAACCGCAGCCCCCGAAGGAGTGACAACAGCCGTCTGACTCCTGTGGCCATTGTGGCAGCACCACCACCACCATACCAACTGCAATAGGTATACACCCCAGCCCAGGAGTACCATCCGCCGGCAATCACCCCAGTTCAACTGTCGGTCTACACCACTCAAGCAGCCCCGAATCAACAACCTTGGAGGCCCAAGGCTCCACACCTGGCAGCCGCCTCCGAACCGCCGACCCGCCAACAGTGGCAGGTAACGTCCCCAGCAGGCGTTAACCAACAACGCCCCGATCAGCAACAGCGTGGGCCATGCCAGCTGCCCCCGCAGCTGCAGCAGCCGTGCATTACAGAATACATGCCACTCTCTGAACCACTAAGCCAGGTATTTCGTCGGGCCCAGGCACTGCTCACACTCCCCCCTGTCAAACCACCTCCAGCTATTCTTCCTGCCTGGTACAATTCACAGCAGTACTGCAAGTACCAACGGTCCGTCAGCCACGCCACAGATCATTGCCGAACGTTGAGACAAGCTATTCAGAGGCTTATCAACTCAGGCACCATTGAGCTTCAACAACCTCCCGTACCCCTGGAGCCGGGCCAGCATACCTTCCCAAATCAGGCAGGCAACTCCCAGGTCAGTGCTATCTTCCTAGGTGCCCGAAAGAAGCACTCACTCGAAGGGTTCCGGCAAGTACAGCTAGTTTCCGCCTACCCAACCGGGCATGGACAAGGGACAAGAAGATCCCTCCCTTCGGTACGACCATTGGACGCAGGAACTCCCTGGCTGAACCCCGCCGATCTCATCCGTCCGGCTAACCACCCGCCGACGCTTGAAGAACTCCAGTCGTACTATCAACAACTCCAGACCTCCATCTTCACCGTCAGTGGCCACCGAAGAAGGAGGAAGTCTTCAAAGCCTACGCCACAACAGGCGTCATCCCCACTCACAAGAAAATTCTTCGTTCGGGTGGGGCCTACAGTTGCCGCGTCAAAAGAACTAGTCGCCACGTCAAGGGAACCGGCCGCCGAGACGACCACACGAGCTCAGCCTAAGGTAATTCTTTACTCACCTGCTGCCCCAGTCAGGGCAGTCATCTCGGCGGTACCTCCGAGCCCCAAGGCCTCAACCGTCGGCTCTGCGTCCATGACCGACACTCCAATCGGCATGGCCTCTCCAACGGCTGCAACGCTGGCGCCACTCCAAGCACACCTGGCAAAGCAACTGCTCACCAGGCCCTCCCCTCCGACCACACTTACTTCCGAACAACATAAAGGCAAGGGGATAGAACAGTCGTCCACATGTACGGCTATAACTAGGTCGAGCTAGGTGTATCAGCCACAGTCGCGCCCTGGAGGAATCTCCATCCCGGGAATAGTAGGACGAACTTCAACCAATAACCGACCACCGGCTGCCACTTCAGCAGGGCCGGCAATCGCCTCCTCAACACCGGCCATCTAGTCGCAGCCACTCCCGGACCTGTCAATCCAACTGCAAGGGATACGAGCCGACATCTCTTTATGGGACCTACTCCGATCCTCTACCGAGCACCGGGAAACCCTCCTCAAAGCACTGCAGGTGGCCAAAGTGGACCAAAGTCTCGCTCCCGGGGCCATACAAGGAATGGTGGCCATGGTAACAGTCCCCTCCTTCGTCTACTTCTCAGATCTAGACCTCTCACCGGCCGAGACCAATCACAACCTGTCCTTGTACATTCGGGTGCAATACAAGGACCTCTGCATCCCTATGGTAATGATCGATGACGGATCCAGGTTAAACTTGTGCCCACTACAAGTCCTGCACAAGTTGGGAATCAAAGAGCAAGACTTGCTCCCCACCGACTAGGTGATGAGAGGGTTCGACGACACCCTTCACGAAGCCAAAGGTGAGGTCGTCCTTCCCCTCGTCATCGGACCAGCAACTTTCAAGGTTCCTATGCATGTGGTAGATATTCCACCAAGATACAATCTTATCCTAGGCCGCCCATTCCTCCACCAAAACTCCATTGTGCCTTCCACCCTTCATAAGATGCTTAAGTTCCTATGGAAAGGGGAGGTCATCATCATACTGGCGGAAAATTACTACCACCTAGGACAATCCGTAGTAGCTGTGGCATCTTCCGGGTCACCACACCCAACACCGGAGCCGGTTGCCGCCTCACCATCGGATCTCCAGAACCCAAATGGTTATGACTATCTATCCAGACGAATGGAGCCCTGGGAGGATAATCCACAACCAAATCAAGAACCAGAAGACGGCCTGCTACGACTGTTCAGAGAATCTCCGGTATGCACCGGGGACCCAATTCTTCACCAACCTCCCTCACCAGTGCCAATCCTACAGGGAGGAATTTCGGAAACGGATGTAGCGTCCGACTAGTTTGTACAGGGAAAGGAGATGACAAGGTGCACTCCTTCCCCCTCTCCTTCAAACTAGCATCGCAGCACCCACCTAATGACCTAGGTGGCAACACTCCAGGCTTGTAGGTCATCAACATCAGAAGGCAAGGCTGATGGCTTCCACGCGACTCGCGCCGGAACCCGCTCCTTCAACAGTAGGGCTTAGCATCCCACGCACAAGTGCGCCGGCAGCTGCGTCCTCAGCAGCCATTGACTTGGCAACCCGACCAAGTCAACCGGGACTTGGCAATCATACCAAGTCTCTCGCTCGACACAGCAAACCACCAATCCCTTAGGCACCGGCTAGATCAACCGGAAACCGTCAACCACCAATAAGGGCACCGCATCATGGAGTCAAGACAGCTAGCCTACTCAGTTTGGGCAACATCTTTCAAAGCACTGTCCAACATTCTGAGACAAAACTAGGGGCATTCTGCCCCTCCCCTCAAGCCGGTGAACGAGACCAACCTATTGCGTTCCCGTCTGGGATTACACCCGATTTCTACCCCCCATCTACCTGGTCGCCAGTTCCTCCCACCAAGGTAGAACTAGGGGCATTCTGCCCCTCCCTCCCTGTGGCTGCTTGGTGGCCAGAACCACTGATGGGGCCCGATGACACAACACCTTGGGAAGACGAGCATGGCAAGTCTACTATCATCCCCTCTAAAGCACTTCCGGGGTCCGTCACTACCTCGAACCGACAGCCGATTCACCTACCCAGCACCCAGCCAGAAAACCACAGGCACCGCTCCCGCCAAAACCATCGTCCAGCACCCTTCCAGCTTGAAGGTCAACAAGCCGCTGGAGACGCTGACTACTTGCAAAGCCGAGAATCCGAAGAAGAAGACCCGTGGGTTCAACCACCCGAGTCTACGGGCATAGCATCTACAGATGAAATTGAACTTGTAAACCTTGAGGATGAACAACATAGAAAAGAAACGAAAATTAGCAAAGAGGTTCCCAAGCCCTACCGGCAACAACTCCTCACACTCCTGCATGAATTTGTGGAGGTGTTTGCATGGGATTATGAAGACATGCCCGGTTTGGATGAACAGGTAGCAGTCCACCGACTGCCCCTCAAACTGGAAGCCCGACCTGTAAAACAAAAAGCTATACAAATGAGATAGGAATGGGCCCAGAAGCTGAAGGAAGAAGTCCACAAGCAGTTGAATGTCCGATTCCTCTAGCCTGTCTTCTACCCAGAATGGGTGGCAAATATGGTACCCATCCCAAAGAAAGATGGGCGGGTACGCATGTGCGTCGACTACCAGGACCTCAACAAAGCCAGCCCCAAGGACGACTTCCCGCTGCCACACATAAACATCTTGGTAGACGACGCCGCCAAGTACAGAGTATACTCTTTCATGGATGGATTCTCCGGATACAACCAAATCCTCATGGTAGAAGAAGACAAGGAGAAGACTGCATTTACGACCCCCTGGGGCATCTTCTGTTACAAGGTGATGCCATTTGGACTCAAGAATGCAAGTGCCACTTACCAAAGAGCCATGACCACCCTCTTCCATGACATGATGCACAAGGAAGTCAAAGTCTACGTCGATGACATGGTAGTGAAGGCACGTACTCATCAGCAACATCTCAAGCACTTAAGGAGACTGTTTGAACGCCTAAGGAAGTACAAGCTCAGATTGAACCCATCAAAATCAACCTTCGGGGCCACCACCAGGAAGCTCCTCGGCTTTGTCATCTGCAAACAAGGTATTGAGGTAGATCCCGACAAGGCGAAAGCAATCGTAGAGATGCCTCCCCCAGAGACAGAACAACATATCTGAAGCTTGCTAGGAAGGTTACAATACATTGCGTGGTTCATCTCGTGCCTCACGCCAATCTGCGATCCCTTCTTCAAGCTGTTGAAGAAAAATGCCGACTTCACATGGACCACAGAATGCCAATTCGCCTTCGACCACATCAAGCGTCAGCTGTCCCGATCGCTGGTTCTCGTGCCACCTCACCCTGGACGACCACTTTTCCTGTACATGTCGGTAACAGCTTCCTCCATGGGCGCAGTATTGGGCCAACACGACACCACCAGTAGAATCGAGCAGGCCATATACTACCTCAGTAAAAAGTTTACTGAGGTAGAAGATCAGTACGAGCTGATTGAAAAGTACTGTCTCTCGTTGGTCTGGACGGTGAAAAAGTTGCGACACTACCTGGTGGTCTATCCAGTTTTGGCGCTACCTCTTCGACCAACCGGCCTTGGTAGGCAGGTGCGTAAAATGGCAAATGCTCCTTGCAGAGTTCGACATTCGGTACGTATCCCAGAAGTCCATGAAGGCTCAAGCCATGGCCGACTAGCTGGCACACCAGCCCTTGCCAGATTACTAGCCACTAGAAGATTCCTTCCCAAACGAGCCGATCTTCACCATCGACGAGCCAAATCCAGACCAGTCGGATCTGGATCAACTGGATCCTGATCAACCAAAACCCCATACCTTGTACTTCGACGAAGCAGTCAACGCTAAAGGTCGCGGGGTAGGGGTCGTCTTAGTGGATCCCCAAGGAAGAATGCTGCCCATAGCCAAGCGGCTTCTCTTCACATGCTCACACAATAAGGCAGAATACGAGGCTTGTACCATGGGGCTACGACTTGCGCTGGAACTCTGAGTCACACATCTGCAAGTATTCGGTGATGCTATGCTGCTAATTTCTCAAACCCACAATAGGTGGAAAACCCGAGACCCCAAGCTCCAACCATACCAGGAACTCGTATTGCAATTAGCAAGCGACTTCCGGTTCGTCCACTTCCAACACATCAGCCGCAAGCACAACCCATAGCAGACGCTCTGGCCGTCTTAGCCTCATGGGTAGTGGTCACAGAGGGGCAAAGCATTGCCATAGAAGTCACAACACTTCACCAACTGGCCTACAGTGAGGACGTCTATCGCCTTACAGAAGTCTCTAGACAGGCTGACACTAGACCTGCAGCTATGCCTTTGGCTAGCCGCTCCAGCAACTAGCAGATTGCCAACCAACGTAGAGAACCAACTCCGGCTGACAAACCAAACAATACCGATTATATGCCCCCAGACGATAACCTAGGGAAATCACAGCAAGAGGACCGCCCATGGTATTCAGATATACAAGCCTTCTTGGAGACCAGAGAGTTCCCCCCAGAGGCCACCACCCAAGACAAACGAACATTGTCAAGACTGGCCGCCAGCTACGTCTTCAGCGAGGGATAGCTCTACAAAAGATCTCACAATCAAACCCTCCTCCGGTGCATAACCTCGCCCGAGGCACGTACAATTATGCAGGAAATCCATGAAGGTGTCTATGGATCCCACATGAACGGGATCCTCCTGGCGAAAAAGATCATGCTTCAAGGCGACAACTGGAGTACAATGGAAGTGGACTGCACCGCATACGTCCGTCGCTGTCACCAGTGCCAGGTACATGGGAACCTCATCCACGCGCCCCCCAAGGAACTATACAACATGGCTTCTCCTTGGCCATTCTCCATGTGGGCCTTGGATGTGGTAGGTGAGATCAAGCCAACAGCCACCAATGGACACCGGTACATACTGGTGGCCATCAATTACTTCACCAGGTGGGTAGAAGCAGCCTCCTAAAAGACAGTCACGACAGCCGCCACTCAGAAGTTCTTGCGCAACAACATTGTCACCCGGTATGGCGTACCCTTCGAGGTGGTGACCGATAATGGCACCAACTTCACAGCCAATCAGGTCACAAGCTACCTCGAACAATGCCACATCCATCACCTACGGGCGTCCCCCTACAGGCCATAGATGAACGGAGCAGTCGAAGTAGCTAACAAGACACTAGTCTGGATTCTCAAGAAGATGGTCCGAACACACAAAGATTGGCATGATCACCTCCCGTACGCACTCTGGGCCTACTGGACCTCCCTACGGACCGCTACCAGGGCAACACCATATTCACTGGTATACGAGTCCGAAGCAGTGTTGCCGGTGGAAGTAGAACTTCCATCCCTTCGCATCCTCAAAGAAACAGCGGACCCCGATGACCAATGGTCAGAATCGCGCCTACTGCAACTCAACCTCCTTGACGAAAGAAGGTTGAAGGCATTAAACCACGCCCAGACTTATCAGAGAAAAATGGCAAGGGCTTACAACAAGAAGGTTCGTCCCCGATTCCTTAAATCTGGTAATCTAGTCCTTCGCTCCGTTTTTCCAACAGGTTCAACGAGAAAATTCTCCCCGAACTGGCGGGGCCCATACATCATCGCCAAGATCCTCAATGGGGGAGCCGCTTACCTTTTTGATGAAGCCACCCAACAGGAGTTCGGCCCAGTCAATTTGTCGCAGCTGAAGAAGTTCTACCCATGAAAGACAAGTTCGATCGGGGGCCGCGCGGCTGCCACCTCCAGAGAACTGGTTGCTGCCTCCCTAGACCGGCCCCCCTAAAGACCCAGAAAAATGGGTTGGACGGGGGGGGCCACGCGGCTGCTACCTCCAGAGAACCGGTTGCCGCCTCCCGAGACCGGCACCCTCAAGACCCAAAAAAAAGGGTTGGACGGGGGGGGCCACGCAGCTGCCACCTCCAGATGGGTCGGCTGCCGCCTCCTCAGATCGGTCCCCCCCATGGCACGAAACAACCAACCTCTTCTGGGGGTTTCATCCGGTCACCGACGCTATCTAACTGGTTGCCGACACTTTCAACCAGAAACCTGCCATCTCCTCCAGAAGACATACACCACGGGGCAGAACTAGGGGCATTCTGCCCCTCCGTCCCATTTCGTACATTTGGCAACTGCTATGGCAAAACCCAACGGGCTAGCTACCCACGATCACAAAATCAACTTGATCGGGGATCCATGCGGCCGCCGCCTCCAGACAGACCGGTCGCCAGCTTCCTAGACCAACATCCCACAAGCCTACCGAGAAGCCAATTCCCCCATGACCGTGAAGAACGAGCATGAGCAAGACTCCACACGGCGGCCGCCTTCAAACAAGCTAGTGACCGAAGTCTCCTTCCGACTCTCCACCGATTGATCAAGAGATCAGGTTTGGACAGGTACGCTCCTTTCCTCGGTGAATTCCCTTTTATGACTTACACGTTACACGAGGCACGCACGAGGCACACATGATGAGCAGGTCCAACTCACTAGCTGTCCTACCCCGTCCAAAGGGAAAATGAAGAGGGTCGACAAAACTACCCCAAAACTTCACCCCACAGGTTTGTTCGTTTCTCAGGTCACAACCCATTAGAACATGCCCACGTCCTCCTAAGTCTCAGAACCACGAAACAACCAGCTCACCATTCACCAGAAGAAACACCCGGAAGCTGGAAAACGACCCGGTCGTCATCCACAGCCTGTTGCCCAATACTTACATGCTCCACCGTCCATCCGGCCCACCACCGGCTGCCACCTCCAACATACCCGGCAGCCACGTCCACAACCGACGGTGAGAACAGTTTGCAACAGCATGCGACGCATCCGATTCAAGAAGTGCTATCCAGACCTCTGGGATGAACTACCTACCCCAGGAGTGACACCAACTACATCTGGATTTCTACATCGAAAACCCAAGCACCCATCTTGTTTAACTCCGATGGCACAAAGACGGAACAGGGTGAGTAATCCAGGTTCGTCCCTATCCCCATGGTCTTTGTTGATTCTGAGTGGTTACAAGATAACGACGGGAGATCACTCCTCCCCTCGAATGAGTATCCAACCTCCCATTCTTTACCTAGCCCAAGTGCCACCCAACAATTAGGGAGATCACAAACTTCGGCTCCCTCTAGGTAAGGTATCCCCTCTTGGTACACCAGCCGCGACAATGTCAGGTTATTTTACTTGCCAACAGCATGTGGGGAGGGCTAGTAGCATTCTTTTATTCAATTTTCTTATCTTCTATTTTGTAAAAGAGAAGAACAAAAAAAAAAGAGAAGAAGAAAAGTCAGTGGCTAGAATACTTCTTCAATAGAAAAAAAAAGAAAGAAAGGAAAAAGAAAAACAGAACGGAAAAGAGAAAGGAAAGAAGAAAAAAAAGAGAAAAAGAAAAAGAAAAAAAAAAAGAAAGAAAAGAAAAGGAAACCCGTGCTTAGATGTATGGTTCGGTTGGCCAACCGGCCCGCCGCGGAAAAACCGGTAAGAAACCCCGGTTATCGGTTCCCCGAAACCATACTTAGACGTATGGATCGGGCGTCTAACCGGCCCGCCACCGGCAAACCAGTAAGAAAACCCGATTGCCGGCACCCAGAAAAACATACTTAGACGTATGGATCGGGAGTCTAACCGGCCCACCACCGCTAAATCGGTAAGAAAACCCGGTTGCCGGCACCTCAAAAACCATATTTAGACGTATGGATCGGGGGTCTAATTGGCCCACCGCCGGCAAGCCGGTAAGAAACCCCGGTTGCCGGTTCCCCGAAACCCGTGCTTAGATGTATGGTTCGGATGTCCAACCGGCCCACCGCCGGCAAACTGGTAAGAAACCCTGGTTACCGGTTCCCCGAAACCCATGCTTGGATGAACGGTTCGGGTGACCAACTAGCCCGTCGCCGGCAAACCGGTAATATAACCTGGCTGTCGACTCCCCCAAAATTCCCAACATGGCACAAACGTGGTCTTCGTGTCACCACCCCAAATCTCACCTGCAAACTCACAAAAACACTCGATAAGATAGTTATGGATGAGTTTCCATTAAAATTAAGATATTATTCATCATTTAAGGGGGGGTACAAACATACTACTCCTCCTCAGAAGACTCTAAGGGTTCAAACCTCCAGGGCTCAAATCTCCGGGGGTCGATTCTCTGGCGCTCCCGTCTCTGCTGGTCACGGGCCCGCTCCCGACGCTCTATCCGGTCCACTAGGTGGATCAACCGATCTTCCTGGCTCAACAGCCGGATAAGGACTTCATCTCAAGCATAGAGACGGTCCAGCGATGCACGCAAATCCTTGGCAAAATCTGGGTTCAGAGAAATTCCACTGGTAGACCGTGAAGCAGAAGCAGGAGCAAGAGGACAGTGCTCGGTTGACCGCCCGCCGGATGACGAGCTAGACCGCTTAGAGGCAAGCCTCTCGTACCGACCTAGGTCGACTGATGTAATGGGTCGGGTTTGGAGCGAAACCCTCTGCCAGCCTCCGGTTGAGATACGGAGGAAGTGGGCCAGCTCCACCATCGCCTCCCCAAAGAGCAACTGGATGGGAGGCCACCGGACCGAGAGAATCACGCCACGCATCTGGCACCGAACTGCCGCCGCCCAGTTCACCCGGCAACCCGTCACCACCGCGAAAGTCGCAAGGTAAGTCACCACACTAATTTCGTCCCAATGCCCCCCATTCGGGAGGATTGTGTTGTTGAGGACAAAGGAGACGAGGTGGACGACCGGGTTTAGGTCCCAAGCCTTGACGATCCATTGGTCAAAATCGGCATCCGCGGCAACTACCGCCTTGATGTCGCCGATGCTCCAAGGAAGGTTCGACAAGGAGGAGAAAATGTCCAAACTGGTAAAGCGGAGGCCCAACACCTTGAACAGGAGCGCATCGGAGAATTCCATTGGTCCTGACTAGAAGCTCAGATAAAGTTGCGAATCCACCTCCGACAGGTTGGAGTACATCTCTGCCACCAAACCAGGGACGGACTCGATCCGGCGGAAGTCTCGGACGAAAGGAAGCAAGCCTTGCTTGGCAAACAACTGCTCCACCTCCTGCAATTGGTCGAACTTGGCCGGCCTACCATGTAACACCGTCTTTACGGCCAAGCGGCCGTCGACGGGGGACACCAAATCCTGATCGGTTTTGGGGGGAGCCACGCTGTCAACTGCCGCCTCCTCAAAACTGGTTGGAGTCCGATACCAGGGGAGTGCCAGCTGGACCGATCCCGCCTCTGAAGCCGCGTCATCGGGAATCTCGAATGGCCCTGATGGAGTTCCGGCGAGACGCTGTTGCCAGTCCAGGGTGGCCTTGCGATGCATCCAGCGTTGTGAGCTTTGAAGGGGGGCCTCCGCTGACGCCTCACCTTCCACTGGCACACGGGAGCTAGAGGCATCGGAGCTCCGTCGCCGTTCCCCCAACCACCAATGAGACATTGCCTCGGCCATAGTAGAGTCGCAGCCGTTGCTAGTTAATTCGAAAAAAATGGCTAGGCAGGCTGACTCGGCCCGGTTGGGACAGTTGAGCTGCTCCGCCAGCATGTTCCTCAAAGTCTCCGGCAGAAGATTGAATCATCGTCGTGCAGAGCCAGAAGTCGATTGGCGGATGTGCCTAGTAACATTTTTTATGTGAGGCATATTGGTTAAAGCTCGAGGAAAGAAGTTAAGGGAAGATAGAAGAAAATCCAAACAAAAACTCAAGGAAGGAATGAAAACAAGAGGGAGGGATGAGGAAATCTCCAACGACCTCCCCTCTATTTATAGGGAAATAGGTCACCCAGATTTCGCGTAGTTGGAGGCGGCAACTAGTTCAAAAACCGGTTGCACAAAAATCAAGAAAGTTGAAACGATTCCTGACAACTTTGAAAATGTATGGTCAAGGCACGGTAACTGAGAAAGTTGCACGAAAACCGAAAAAGATGAACGAAAATCGAGAAAAGTGCAGAAGCACGCAAGACATGCGCACCTTCGTTTGGTTGCCGCCTCTCGCGAGGCGGCTGCCGCCTAACCAGCCGGTTAAAAAGAGAAAATCACAAAGGTACGACATGACCATTCACTACGTCCGTTGCAGCATTTCCAATCATGTCACCAGCCGATTGCCGCCTCCTGCTAGGCGGCAACCGCGTGAATAGCTGGCCCGAATGTAATGTCGCAAATGGTACGACGTGACCATTCACTATGTCTGTGGCAGCTTTTGAAAAAGCAACGTATCACGTCCTCAGCCGGTTGCTGCCTCCCCTGAGGCAACAACCACGTAACCAATCGGATGGAACGTAATGTCACAAAAAGTGTGATGTGACTATTCACAACAACTTTCGGAAAAGAAACATGTGAAGCCTTCACATCACATCCCAGTGGCCAGCTCCCACAAGGTGGTTGCTGTGTAACCAGCCGGTTAAGATCTAAGACGCGAAGAGATATGGCACAGCCTCCGGGCACGGTACGCGAACACTTTCCACCTCGTTACTCGGTCATCGGCACCCACAAGGTGGCTGCCGTGCAACCAACCGATTAGTGATATGGCATCCCCTAGTCAAGTGACCAAGGGTGTAAGCCCGATTCTATTGTCTGACCTACGATAGATAATTCACGAAAGTGTGAAATCTCGCATGACTTACCGTCTACGCATGGAGGGTCATTCAACCCAAGGATGTCGGTTTCTTTCCTCAAAAGTCATACAACATCGCCTAGGGAGGGGCATTCTGTTGACCCCATGCTTAAAGGAGGAATTACACAGCTAGCCACTGGCGAGCCACTTCAAGGAAGCGGCACCCAGATCCCCCAAAAACCCAC
>JAMKPZ010007110.1:0-14251 GCA_024699675.1 Amphibolis antarctica
TTTTAATTATAATATTCGAAGGGATATAGTTTAAATGTCACGTGAAATTTTAAGTTCACACGTGATGAGAGAAGCGGCGTTTTAGTTTAAACGACCGGACGATTGAATTAAAAAATCGGCGTTTTAATTATAATATTCGAAGGACTATAGTTTAAATGTCACGTGAAATTTTAAGTTCACACGTGATGAAAGAAGCGGCGTTTTAGTTTAACGACTAGACGATTGAATTAAAAGACCGGCGTTTTAATTATAATATTCGAAGCGCTATAGTTTACATGTCACGTGAAATTTTAAGTTCACACGTGATGAGAGAAGCGGCGTTTCAGTTTAAACGACCGGACAATTGAATTAAAAGACCGGCGTTTTAATTATAATATTCGAAGGGCTATAGTTTACATGTCACGTGAAATTTTAAGTTCACACATGATGAGAGAAGCGACGTTTTAGTTTAAACGACCGGACAATTGAATTAAAAGATCGGCATTTTAATTATAATATTCGAAGGGCTATAGTTTACATGTCACGTGAAATTTTAAGTTCACACGTGATGAGAGAAGCGGCATTTTAGCTTAAACGACCGGACGGTTGAATTAAAAGACCGGCGTTTTAATTATAATATTCGAAGGGCTATAGTTTACATGTCACATGAAATTTTAAGACCGGCATTTTAACAGTCACACGTGAAATTAAACACAACGACACATGGAAAATAATCGATTGAAAAGCGAGGGTTTTAAAATATTTAATGAAAATAACTTTTAAAAATAATCAGTTAAAATCAAATTATCTTTAAAAAATTGCACCCTAATATTTAAGATAAAAAAAAATCCACAAACATCTTTCAAATTTAATCACCGTATTCGTAATTAATGAAAAATTAATTATATGTACGTGAATGAATTTTTTCTGTTAAAGAAGACTATTTTTAAATTTCACCTGCTGCATAAGAGAGTGTGTTTTGAAATTTCACCTGTTGATGAGAGAGAGTATTTTTAAATTTCACCTACGACATGAGAGAGAGAGTGTTTTTAAGTTTTTCAATTTCAACCGTCGATCAACGGACGCCTACAGAAGTGTAGGCGCCTACAGAACTCGTGCCCTCAATGTAAATATAAAATACGTAATTCATTAATAAATAAAAACTTAATTTAATTATATGCATTGTTGTTCATTTATTAAGTTGTTGAATACTTGAATATTGAATTAAATTTAAATATTGATGGTTGAACAGTCGTATACACAGGCAGGTGGGCTGAGGAACTGTGCCTGGGCTGGCAATCGGGTCATTGGGTCGATTGTCGGGTCATTGGGTCGGCAGCGGACTCGCAATGTCAAGTCCCGCCGTCCTGCCGGAGGGGGAAGGTCAGAAGGGCGGAAGGCCGTGTGGGCCGACAGGGACCATGGGGTGAACGGTCACGTGAGCGGGAGGGGGGTGAACCGTGAATGGGTCGTGCGGCCGGTGGAGGAGACGGGCCATTGAGTCCTGGATTAGCTACTAGGTCGCAGCGTCGGGTCCTAGAAAGAATCGTGTTAGTCAAACTTGTGTCATTGACCGACACGAATAGTATTTTTTCATACCACGAGCCGTGCCTGGGCTAACCCATTGGTGGTGTAGACCGTGTCGACACAAAAATCGTGTCGTGCCGACCCGACATAGCACGATTGACAAGTTTACTTTTCATACTTTCTTTAGTATACACAAACACCCCTTTTTTTGATATTTTTGACTTTCCATTCTCATTTTTGTATGAATTTTTCATTTTAATTTTGAAAATTTTCAACATACACAAACAAGACAACACAAAATTTCTATAAATTTAGGGGAGATTTGTACTTTTTGGAAATCAATGAAAAGGAAAATCTGAAAAAAATTTCATTATTGAAATGTTAAAAATTTGGAAATAGAAAATTTTATAAGATCATTTGTGTACCTTATGAAAATTTATATTTAATTTTAAAAAAATTAAAAATATACTACATTTTTAACATTTCATGATAAAAAATTTCTAAATTTTCTTTTTTATTAATTTTCGATAACACAAATCCCCCCTAAATGGACTAACCACTCAAACTACAATTGCTTGTGAAACATAATAACTAAGAAGACGACGTGACTTCACCGAATTAATGAATGAATCATGGAATTTCAGTGGTTGGTCATTAATTTATGTCATAATTTCTTATACGTTGTCATTATTACATAAATTTTTATATATAAATTTTTATTTTATAATTTATTATATTATTTATAAAATTACTCTTAACTTAAACTCATTACAATTGTTAAAGTTAAAGATAAAGTTAAAATTTCGTTATTAAACGAGACCATACTTTTGTACAGAAAAATTATTTATTTTAGGATCCACAGGACATGCAATTGATATAAACCACTTGAGAACTTACTCTATTTCATACAACTAATTGAAAGATTAGGCTACGATGTAGATTGAAGTGTAGGGTGGAAAAAACAGTTATCCTCCATTAATCACATACTTAATATTTACATTTAGGTAATATTTGTACTTTCACAATTAATAAAAAATATAAAAATTTTAACTATTTTTTTTATCGTGAATTTTACGTTAAATTCGAAAGCACAAATACCACCTTAATTTATAATGATTTTATAGTCATTGATTTTGTTGATAATAGCATAACACGAATGGTGAATATATATATACCATATTGTAATGGTATACATACATGCATGTAACTATTATGATTTGTGTGTATTATTGTGAACATCTTGAGTATTTTATATACTGTTTTGTACATATTTCTAATAACATACGAAATGTATGTATTAAAATTTTATCTTAAAATTAATTAAGTATGTGTGAAAGAATTCTTCCTATATTAAATTTAGGTTATTTTTTATATTTATTAATGTAGAATTATTCTAACACTTCTTCACTTGTGACTTATTTTTATATTTAGAAGTGTCTATGGATATGATTCTGATATTATATTGAAATTCTATCTCAAAAATAATTAATTATAAATAAAAGAATTTTTCATGTATTAGACCTACTTTATTACTGAGATTTATCAACGTAAAACTATTTTAACGATTTTAAAAAAAATAAGAGAAAAAAAAATACAAGTTTTGGAACATATAAAAGTCACAAAATGATGTTAGATATACTCGGTGAGACAATAAGGGTAGAAAATGCCTAAACACATGACGAAAAAATTAAATTTGACACTTAAAAAGGGTTTATGTATCTCGAAAAATTTTAAATTTTTTTATTACTACAAATATAAATTTTTTATATTATTTCTCATATTTTGTGTCAAGAAAATTCTTATACTTAATGAAAATTTCATCACGATGTACTTTTGTAATCTCGTGCACTTTGCTCAACCTCTCCAACCTCTCTCAATTATAATTAAACTATAGCCATAAGGAAAATATGAAATTATATTTAAAATGTTAAAATATAAAAAATTATAAATTTTTTAAATTAATTTTTCATAATTTCTACCATGTATACAAATAGTCCTATTTTTTTTTCAATTCCTAATTTTTCTTTTCATTTTCTTAAATTTTCATTTCTTAAATTTTTGAAATGGACCTGTACTTTTAAAATTAGTAAAAAATATAAAAAATTTAACTTATTATTTCTCATTATTTTTTATGTTTTTATACCATTTCTTAAAGCATAAACTCTCCTTTAAAATTCTGTTAATGAGAAATATAGTGAAAAAACCAGAAGCAATATGACAATGAAAGATGCAAATTTTCTTGTGAAGATATGATGATTAATTTATAAGAATTATAAAAATATTAAGAAAATTTGCATTTTTGTAAATGATAAAAAAAATATAAAATAATGAAAAGTAATTAATATCAAATATTTGGGGAGTATTGATTTTTTTTACTTAATTCGAATTTAAGTTTTTATTTATATTGGTAATTTTGTGTTGCGAGAGGCCTGTCGGCTGTCGCCAGCACACTCTGCTCCTCCTCTGCCTCCTGGTCCTCGCCGGCCGGTGGTCGGAGAGGGAACGGATTACCGGACCACCACCCAGAAACCTCCTCCTCCTCCTCCTCCACCACCACCACCACCACCACCACCAGCAGCAGCAGCCCCCAGAAGAATGCCACCACCGCCGTCACCTTCATCCACCCACTACACCAAAACCATGAAACCTCGCAGCCACCACCACCTCCCATCCACCTCTTCCGCAACCACCACTTCGCCCCTTTTGCTCTTCTCCATCATCTCCGTACTCATCGGCGTCGCCGGCATCGTCTTCGCCACCGCCGTGCTCCTCCGCCCGCCGAGGATCGTCACCGTCTTCCGCTGCGGCAGGGCGGAGGACTCCTTCCGGACCTTTCAGGCCATGAAGGGAACCAGTGGGGGGCAGGTTGTGGGCAGGCCCAAGTCGCTAGGGCTGGTCGGGATCCACACCGGATTCGAGTCGGCGGAGCGGAGGCGGGCGCTGCGGAGCACCTGGTTCCCGGCAGAGCCCGATGCGTTGAAGAAGTGAGTGGGAATCTGGGTAATCGACTGTTTTTGACTTCCGATTGAATCTGCACTGACTTCGACTATGAAATTGGCGTGGGTTTTGTTAACAGAATGTGTGTGGTGGAAAATTTTCGGATTGACTGAGCTTTGGCTTTCTGACTAATCGGTTGGTGCAGGAAATGCTGCTGAGATTTGGTCTTTTGGTGGTTGTGATGGTGATTTGCTGTGTATTTCGCTTTGATTACAGAATGGATGTTGGATGTTCGCTTGTTCTTTGATTCCTTGGTTGGTGATAAGATTTTCATTTCTGTGCTATGTGTTATAGATAGAGGGGATGAGGTTCTCTGGCTTGGTGTATTCTGTGCTCTGATTGTATTAATATTTAAAAGGCATGCATATTTATTGCGTTATATGTAGATTGTGGTAGATGTTTTAGTTCTATGGTCATGGATTGGTGTATTCTCTTAAGTTTGGAGTAGGCTTTTCACTTATCATTATATGAATTACTGTGTACTTGGTTTTGCAGCTTGGAGCATTCTACAGGATTGGCCTTCAGGTTTGTGATTGGGAAGACAAGAGATGTGAAGAAGATGGCAGAGGCCAAGAAGGAAGCACAGATTTATCATGACTTTATGTTCATAGATGTTGAGGAAGAATATGCTAATCTGCCATACAAGACGTGAGCTTGGGTTTTTCTTAATGAAACTTTGACAATTTTGCAAGAGTTTTGATTCATTGGTTTGTTGGTTTAGTTTCACTTTCTTCAAAGCTGCATTCGATCTTTTTGAAGCAGAGTTTTACGTCAAGATGACTGATGATATCTACTTGCGTCCAGGTGAGTTTTTGAAATAAATGATGTACATTATTAGCCATTTGTGATCATACATGTTTCTGAAATAAATGATGTGTCATATGTCAGATCGACTTGCAACTCTCCTTGCCAAGGATCGTCCTCATTCATCCACTTACATTGGATGTATGAAGACTGGACCTGTCATCAAGGATTCAAGCTTAAAATGGTAGATGATTTCTTTTTTGGATTGTGAAGCCATTCAAAGACAAGCAATTTTGTGCACAATGCCTTACCTTTTTTGTCATGGTTCACTTTTGGGGAACCAAATCAGGTATGAAAGTCAAGGTCATTTGATGGGAAGTGATTATTTCCTCCATGCTTGCAGTCCTATTTATTCTCTATCTGCAAAGGTAGTATCAGCATTAGCATCTGCAAAAACTGAAAGGTTGGCTACTTTTTATTTGTGCTGTTATGATTAAAATGAACTCTATTTTTTATTTGTACTGTTATGATTAAAATGAACTGTTATGATTCGTGGTTAATTGTTGAATGTTATCATGAATTGACTAAGTATTGGCCATTTTGTTAAGCTGCACCTTTTTTTTTTGATTTGTTTCACCAATACAAAAGTATTAGCCATGTTGATTTTTTTGCACTAATTAATTTTACTCTCCTAATTGGTGTATCTTTAGGGTTTATTTATGCATGTAGAAATGGTGAGGAAAGAAATGATAGGAAATTTGAAATTCATGAGAAATAGAAATGGTGGGAAAATATTTTCAAAATGAGGTGTTTGTGCACCTATTAGAAACTGATGAAATTTGAAATCTAGGTGTTTATATATGTGTGGGAATTTAAAGGAATTTAAAAAATCAAACTTGAATTAACTTGTATATTAATGTGATTAACCTCAACTTTCATATAAATATTTTTATACTTCAAATTAATAATTACCTTGATGTTTTAAAATTAAAATGATATCAATAAAAGTAATTACAAATTAATCAAGATAAAAATGATAAATATATATAATATAACTAGATTGAGCATAATTATTTTTTCATCTTTTTTTTTTGCATTCTCTTCCTTTTTGTTTTTAGATGTGTTTCTTCTTTCAGTTTTTAAATATCTTTTTCTTTCTTCTTTTCTTTTCTTCTTTTTCTCCTTCATTCTCTTTGTCCCTCTTGACTTCTCCTTTCATCTAAAAAACCCTAATGGGCTGTGTCCTTGTCCTAGAGTGCAATCGTTAGAGTGGTATAATTGCAAGGGGGTACAAAATTCAATAGAGGCACAAGTTGCTTTAGAACCATGAAGATCCTTTGGTGACATTTAAAGTTTTATGTAAGGTGGTCATGATTTCATAGGTGTTAATGAGTGTAGGTGCAAGGGGGTTGGGAATTCAAAGTGTTGTTAATGATGTTCAAGGGAATCTTGTGCTAATTTTTGAGGTATTGGTGATTACAAGCCCAAGGGGGTTGGATGACCTCAGAAAGGGTTGCAATGCCGATTGTTTTGCAAGGGGGTGGATGTGAAATTTCGAAGTGGATAGTGTTTTGTATGACAAAAGTGGTGGGGAATGAATTCCAACCATTTTAGCTTACATAAACACCCTTATAAGACGAAACTCATTTCTCACCATTTCTTTTCAAGTCAATTTCATAGACACCAACCCCCCTTAGTCACCTATGGATATGACCAAATCATATAAGCTAATATTTTCCTATTTAATCTTCAATTAGTGTAACTTCTACTTTATTTCTAATAAAATTGTTTTTTTATTTTATGCATTACAACCTTACATTCTAAACCATAAAATAGAGCTGGGTGAATAGCAATTTTATAGAATTTGCCTTTTAATTTTAAAAGATATCCTCTTATCATACAACATTCTAGAAGCATTTTTCTATTTCATCCATCCAACTTTAATCTTATGTGTAAAATACCCTATAATTTTATTATTATTACATGTCATAAATCTCAAGTATTAATCTAAATCTTCAGTTTTTGAATTACTTAATCTAAATATTTTAGACGTTGAAGTATTTTTTCATAATGTTAATTTAGAATTAATTCCTACTTTATATTTATTAAATAAAACTACGAGGGATTTGTGTCGAATGAAAATTTTGGAAATAGAAAGTAAGGATAGGAAAATAAGATTTAAGGGTATTTGTGCATGTTGAAAAGTTAGAAAATGTATTTAAAATTTTTCCCTGTATAAATATCAAGACATTCTTAAACTTCCATCCCCAACCTTTTAGAGAATTTGACTTCCGCCTGTCTCCTTTCCCCTTTGTGATTGTCTAACACCTTGCACCACCCACTCTACACATCGCATGTAGATTGCTCATTTAAGCTCTTGTTGCATAGTTTATTTGCCTACCCAACCTTTTGTGACCTAATTTGCCTAATCATTTGCACACCACTCACAAATCACTTGCCCAAGCTCTTATCGCACAGTTTGCTTGATGCCATGTGCCTTTTACCACCTAGTTCGACACACATTGGAGTTTGGCCGTATGCTACTTCTTGTCTACCCTATGGTGCCTTCGTCATTCGTTAAGCTTTGTAAAAAAGGACCAGAGTTGCAAGACGAAAAAGGGCACGAGTCACGCAAGCCAAATCGATGGAGAACCGCCCAATTGAAGCTTGTTGGCTCAGTGAAGAAGAGCTATTGCTAGCCCTTGATCTCAAAGAAGTCTAATGGAGAACTACCTGGAACTTCAGACACTTCCACGAGCGAAGATTGTAACCAAAGAACATTACTTGAGGTGGATCACCCCATTAGCTTATTATTTATAGTGTTGGATACATTGTAATAGACTTAACAATTATAAAAAAAAAGTATTATTTTTATAGTTTGTTACACTCTTCCCCCTTAAGATGAGATGTCATCTCAACGTCTAGCTCTGGCCATCTCTAGTGGATTTAAAGTATTCAAAGTGTTGTTTCTGTCCCATTGCACAAGAACATCTATTGCAACTCGTCCCTACCACTAGGCAAGCCTTCTTTCCAATATGGCAACCGACTGTCTTCTATTGTCATCTGTCATTGCATGCTCTGGTAGTGTAGATTTCACAAAGTCCTCCTCCAACCTTGGGTTTAATTAGTGGGACATGAAAAATTGGATGTACTTTTGCTCCTATTGGTAGCTCCAATTCATAGGCCACCTGTCTTATTTTTCTTTTAATTTAAAATGGTCCATAAAACTTTGGTGCAAGCTTCTGATTCACATGCGATGCTATTGTGGATTGCAAATATGGTGAATTTTCAAAAAGACCTTGGTAGTAGCAGTCTGTTCTTTTCCTATCTACCATTTTTTTCATCCTATCTTGAGCCTATTGAAGATTAACTTTAAGAATTTTTAGCACTTCATCACATTCTCAGAGATGATCTTCCATTGACCATACCTGGAATGTGCCTTCCTCATGACTTGCTAGCTCAGGTGGAGGTCTTCTGTAGACTACCTTAAACGGTGTCATCTTCGCCGAATAATGTTAGCTAGAATTATAATGAAATTCAGCCCAAACTGACTCTAGTCTTTAGGTTTGTCGGCACAGGAACATCTTAAATACTTTTCCAAGCTTTGATTTACTATTTTAGTTTGCCCATCATTTTGAGGATGATAAGAGGAACTATATTTCAATTTGGTGTTAGCTTGTTGGAAAAGCTCTACCTAGAATTGGCTCAAAAAATTGAATCCCAATCTAAAATAATGCTTTTAGGAAATCCATACAAATGCACCACTCGCTCAACAAAAAGGTCGGCTACTAAAGCTGCTGTAAATGGATGTCATAATGTGTTGAAATGAGCATATTTTGACAATTGATCTACAACTACCAATATAATCGTAAATTCTTGGCTGCGAGCCCAAATGTGTTGAATGAGGGAAATGAATTGTAACAACCTAGCCAGATGGATATTTTCTGTTTTCATCCTTAGTTGTTTGTGTTTCCTATTGCAAGTGGAAAAACAGTTCTCGAAATTTGTCCATATCTTCTTGCTTAGATATGAATTTGTCATGCTCCTCTTGTCACTTGGTTTGACACACATCAGAGGTTGGCCACTTGTTGCTTCTTGTCCGTCCACCTGCAAAAAAGGACCAGAGTTGCAAGACGAAAAAGAGTGTAAGTCATGCAAGCCAAACTGGTGGAGAACCGCCTGGTTGAAGCTTCTTGGCTCAACAGAGAAGAGCTATTGCTAGCCCTTGATCACAAAGAAGTCCAGTGGAGAATCACCCAAAATTATAGGCACTCCCATGAGTCAAGATTGTAACTAAAGAACATTGCCTAAGGTGGATCGCCCCATGGGCTTATTATTTATGGTGTGTTGGATACATTGTAACAAACTCAACAACTATAAAAGACAATTATTATTTTTATAGTTTGTTACACTTGATCATCTATTCCCCTTCTCAACTGTAACACAGGTAAAGATTTGAACTCCCACTTCCTCTTCCATTTTGGAGATGCATCTTCTATTTCCTCTTTAATGTTTGGTTCAAGGGTTGATAGGGTTTAGATTGTTGATTTGGGAGTCAATTTGGTTGTTGTCCAAGATTTTTTACTGTAATCTTTTTATGGTTTATTGATGACTCCAAATGTGATAGCATACAATTCCCTCATGAATGGGTTTTGTAGATTTGGAAGATTAAGAAAAGCCTATACGATTTTTTATAGTATGTAGAAAAATAATGTGTCCACTGATAAATACACATATGCTTTATTGATGAATGCAAACTCCAAAATAGGGCATTGGAATAAACTTTTAAGGCTTTATTTTCAGATGCATAAGAAAGGGATTGGTCCAGATTCTTATGTACGCAACATTCTTTTCAAGCTTCTTAATAAAGATTACAAGCTTCAAGCCATTCGACACCTCCAAAGTGTTGTTATGAGTGCTTTAAGTGGTCAAATTGGAAACGTTAGTTGGACAAACAAGTTCCTAAACTTTTTGCTTAGAAAAAGGAAATGATTGAAGTATAATTTTGATGATATGAAATGCTTAATGTCATGTTTCTTTCTTGCTTTTGTGAACAATGTCTCACTTATTTAAACTTCAATTATGTTCTATTATGTAACATAGTTTTTTGTTATATGATTATGTGTTATTCATTTTAGTAATACTAAAATGACTTGAAAATTTTGTAGACATTTTTTTTGATGTTATGTTCAACCATTTTGCTCTTCATATAAGTATAGACTTAGTGAAGGTGTTAATAGAAGAAGAGGAGGAACAAGCATGAAAACATCAAAGAAGGCTATTTTATATGTAGAATATCCCTGTTGGAATAACAGCTACTTCTAGTATTATTTCAATTATTATGAATCAAATCTACATTTGAAGATTGCTAAATCTGTCACTACCAATTCAAACATACAATTGCCAAAAGATAAATAGAGTGAGTTAGAATATTTTTACGAAATTTTGTAATTTGTTAAGAAAGAAAGGATTAACAACAAATATTAATAATGTCATAGTAAGAAAAATTTACAATGTTTCTAATTACAGTTAGATAAAATCATAGATATAGAGTAATAAGAGAGTGATTTCATTGTAGCATTTTAATTGTTAGTATATATTTTAATGAAATGTTAATGTTATATTAAAATTACAGTATATACTTATAGCTACAAGTTCAACTTCAATGCCTAATAAAATTCATATTGATTTGAATGTCTCTACATATTTCAAGGTACATTCATTTTTAAATTAATATTAATAGAATATGGTTCATAGTATTAAATTAATTGTTATATGGTATTAATAGAATTTTATTAATGTTTTAAATGGCACGTGTGAATTTTATTAGCGTTTGATTTATGAAGAAGAAGCAACAAGATTTAAAAACAGAAAAAGTGAACTAACACAAAATGTTATAGCAACTTGTAATTTTGACATCGAATTTATTTATTTTTTGGTGAATGGAAAGGATTTGCAATTAATATTAAAGTTCTTCAAGATGGAATTAGTGTTAAATTAAGTTGTTGAATGAAATATTGAATGCTATATTAAAATTGTACCATATGCTTTCAACATTAATGCTAACAGTAATGATCTAAATGTCTTTCCTTATTTCAAGGTACATTTGTTCTTCTTAAATAAATATTAATAGAAGATGGTTCATGGTATTAAAATAATTATTATATGTTATTGACACAATTGTATTTTGTGTTATAGATAACATACATGTGAAAGTAATGATTTATATAGAAGAAACAACATTTAAAAATAAGAAAGGTAAATTGACACAAAATGTTATGACAACTCATAATTTTGACATAAAATTTATTTATGTTTTTAATAGATAGGAAGAATCTATACTTGATGATGGGGTTCTTCAAGATGAAATTAGTAGACCTAATAAGTTTTAAGTTCCACCAAGTATTATACTTATGATATAAATAGACATGTCAATTAGGTTGTGCCTAACTAGGCTAGAACGACCCAGTTTAACGGGCTAGCCTTTTGAATTTTTGTGTCGTCACAGCACAACATGTGACCCGACAAGAAAATAATTTTATAATTTTTTATTTATTTTAATATATTTTATTTAGTTACATATATATTGTATATAGCTTAGTGGTTTAAGATTCTTAATAAGTGATGTATAGTTGTAGGTTCAAAATCCACCTATATTAATCTTTTAATATTTAAAAATTATATTAATGGTATATTAATTTTTAATAAAATAAAAAATAATTAAAAATTAAAACGTGTCGAACCTAGCCCAGCCCGACACGACACGAACTCAAATGGGTTGTATTTAGGCTGCTAGCCAAAAGGCCAAGCACGGTCCAACCCAACACGAATGGTGTTGGGCCAACAAAAAATTTGGGTTATGCCGACATGACACAACCCATTGACATGTATAGATATAAATTACAATTATATTTTTTATCAAGTAATAGTTCATTTCATGCAGGTAGGTTTTATTTAGTAAATGCTAGTTATCTAAAATGACCAAAATTTATGTCTATTTCAAGAAACTAGATATCGCTTATCCATTTAGGATGTCAATCGTCTCTAATGTAATGTCATAAAAAATTTCAATTATAGACATTCATAGTGATTGAATGCGTATTTAGAGTTGTAAAACATTGTTTCTTGATTTTACAAGGTTACATGTCATTTCCTATGTAAACACAAATTAAAATTGTTTTTGTATGCTTTTTCCTTTATAATTTTATTTATAAAGCAAATAATACAGATTTATTTGAAAATCTTGAAAATGAATTACAAAAGATTGATATTGCTGACAATGGAGTTCATTGAGATGCATGAGAAGTAAATACCATTAAAGCAAGTTAAGAACAAAGGAAAGAAATAGTAGATAAAATGTAAAAAGATATTGTTATACCTATGTAGGATGGAAGAAATTTTTAAATTACAAAAATTACTTATATTTCAACTACATAAAATTGTATTTGGAGATATAATTTTTTTTTAAAATGTTTGTATTTCAACATTATCAACTTCTATAAAGTTTTATTTAAATGATTGTATTTTTGTTTCACTTATTACACATTTTCCTAACTTTATATAAAAATTAATTTTTTTACTTTTCATTATTTGCACAAACACTTTTTTTTTTTTTTGATATCTTGACTTTTCATTTTCATCTTCATTTGAACATTCTTTTTTTGACATTTCAGCGTGTACGAAGAAAACCTTATGTAATTAGTAAATGACATATGGATGGTATTTCTTCTTGAATTTTCTTGATTATTTCATTCATAATTAAGACGAATAGATATGTACTTAAAGAAGACCCTTGATGTAAATCTATAACTATACTTGTTTACAACAACATCTAGCTCTTAATACTATAACATTGGAGTTGCAGTTGCACTAATATTGTATAACATTAAAATTACAATTGCTACAGACAAATACTTGAAAGTCAATGAAAACCATATGGAGGGTTTTTTCTTAACTCTAAAATATTCTATTGGTTATTTAAGTAAATGAATAACTTACATTGTTTCCCTACACAACATAAACCCAAATTGATTTTCAATGATTTTAATTTTGTCTTACTCACTATTTTCATACTACCTTTGTGTTTAGTTTGAGAATGTTCAGCCACGAAGATGTGACTATTGGATCCTGGATGCTGGCTATGAATGTCACTCATGAAGATAATCGTGGGTTATGTCAGTCTCAATGTACACCAACATCTATTGCAGTCTGGGATGTTACCAAATGTTCAGGTGATATGGCTTTTTGTTTTTCTCTCCACATATGGTTGCACCCTGTTCCTAGGGCAATTAGTTAGCTCATACGTACATACATGGATGCTTGACCAATGGGTCATGCTTTCAGGTTTATGCCATCCAGAAACTAAGCTCGAGGAGCTCCACAATAACACAATGTGCTCTAAAAGCCCCACGGTTCCTCTTGACGAAGATGGCACAGAATAATGTCTACACTACCTGTGAAAGAATGGCAGAGGCTCCTCTTGTAAATTTAGTTGCAGAATACCTCTTGAAGAAGAAGAAGATATGCATGATTTTGCGTGCTTTAGATTAGTCGAGATGAACTGATGATGTGCAGGTTAATTCAATCTGTGATGTTAGTGTCAAAAACTGTTAGAAACTTGTACATCAATACACACATTCCTTTGATTCTTGCCGGACTTGGCATTTGCCTAATCGTGGCGTGGCCACCATTGCAATTAATTAATGCACCAATGGATCATGTGCTTCTTAAGGGTTCATGGTATGATAACATGATTCCTCCAGTGATGTTGCAGATGATTTGGGACGATTACTGAATGTAATTTGAAGTCGGTGCTACGCATGTGGTGATGGTGATTAAGACAGGTTGGTGTGTGTGTGCTGTATATGTAGCCTGCATTGCTCAACTGTTTTTGATTTTAAGCTTCATTTGTTTTCGATTCCAACTAATTTTATAAGTTAGAGTTGAAAGTTGTGAAAGAAACGAAACTGAATTATACAATAAGTAATATGATAAAAATTTATAT
>JAMKPZ010007111.1:0-14135 GCA_024699675.1 Amphibolis antarctica
TTCACAGAAATGCAAAGACGAACGAAACGCATGGCATATGAATGACATGATCATGTTTGAAAATAGATCGAGTGTTATTTCTAAGAATATCCACGTAATTAATCCAATTTTTACTTTAAATTCTTCTTCAGAAATAGAAGTTTTTTTTTTTTACAGATTAAAAGATAAAAGCATAAATAAGAAGCTTATGACATCTATTTGTGCACTTGTGGAAGTCAGGTTATAAAAGGAAAGAAAGTTTGGGATTTTTAAGCCTTTGTTTTTTGTTGGGGCCAAATTAATGTTGAATTAACATAAAACATATTAATGCAAAATCATAAGTAACCAAGAGAATGGAACAAAAAGTAAAGTTTACAAGAGACAAAAGTTAAAAGTAAAAGGCAGAAAAGCAACAAACAAAAAGACGGATAGAAAAGTGATTGAAGTGAGTTGAGTACCATCAATGACAGAATAAAACTCATGAACAGTGATTGAAGTGAGTTTAAAGTAGTGTTTATGTATTTAGGATTAATAAGAAATTACGTAAAATGATAAATTTTATTATTATTTTATATAATTTTTTATTAATTTTAAATACACAACACTACTTGAATATTCATATTTTGAACAAATTCTCTTAAACAGCAAGGATGATTCAAATTGCCAGGATAGGTGGGACTGGTGGGGCATCACTTTCGGGGTTTTATAAATCAGACCGGACGTCGTCGTCATCCTCGTAGGCCTTGTTTTAGCCATTTTATTTATTATAAAGTTAATTTCGTATAAGTTATTGGGTTAAAATACATCGTTATCAGATACGACCGTAACGTATAACAAATGCCGTGTGGGGAGAGAGAGCGAAAGGGAACGTTTTGTTTTGAATCCGACTATTCGACCATGCGTGTGATCGTAAACATAAATTAATGAGACAAGCGACACCGATTTGGAATCCATTCGATTTCTGATTTCAGATCACGGCTGTCTTATTTTATACGCCTACGTATCAAAGTGACGCAGTTGATTTTTACCGGTCTGTAACCAGAATATATATATATATATATAGATGCATATGCTGGAGAGAATTTTTTTTTCCCGTTTTTTAAACTTTCGAATAATAATAATATTATTATATAAATTTTTACATTATAATTTATTATAAATATTATTATTTAAAAAAATTAATTTTTTGTCTGATGAAATATACTGCAGTAATAATCGCTGTCGTGATGAATTGAGAAACGTCTTGAAATGTCTCTTTGGGGCGGACACCGACGCCGAAGATGATTTCGATTGATGATAAGAGATTAAGGATAATAGTATTCGTATTTTTTATCAGAATTTTAAATTTTATATTAAATTACATTTTTGTAATTTAATAAATAGGAAATAATGCTATTACCGCGTGAAGAAGACGCAAACACACCAATCTTCACGAGCACGGTTTGAAAAATAGTAAAATACGGCACCGCGTTGAACTTAAATGGTGTCAAGCAGTCAAGAGCCCTGATCAGTTTGGAAAAGGGTTTTAATGAGTTTAAGAAATTAGATTGGGTTAAAATTAAAAGTGGTTAAATAAATAAAATTAAAATTATATAATAATTAATATAATAAAAATTTGTACATAAATTTATTTATGTGATTATAACAATAAATTGAAGTTATACAAAACTAGATTTCAAGTGAAACCGTAATTTTGGTTACGTAGACTTTTTTTTTATAGTGATATTTTCATAAAAAAAATGAAGGCACGGCAATTTCATATATTAAGGGGGTTTATGCTCTTTGAAACATTGAGAAAAGAAAATTCCGAAAATTTTTAAAATAAAATACATGAGAATATTAAAAAAATAAAGTATTTTAAAAATAAAATATCGAAAAAATTTATGAACAAACAACCTTAAAAAAATTTCTGTTTCCTGATTTTTCTTTTCTTTTTCTGTTTTCAAGATTTTATTTTCGGTGTACATGAACAGGACCTAAAATAATAGAACCTTAATGCCATCAGGGCAAGAGCAACAAATTCAGTCATATAAAAGGTACAAAGTAGATAATGAAACAGTAAAACATATAATATTATATAAATTCTTATATAATGGAAGAGTCCACGTAACAAAAAATTTCAATTTTTTCATAAATTTTCATATATCATAATTATTATATAAACACTCATCTATACATTCTTAATTCACAATTTAATCATATCACACCAAAGGCCCCATCGCCGGCCTGCATAATGATGGCACGACAATACCTACACAACCAAAACAACTCATTTTAAATTGTTTGACATGACTTTTCTTCGTTGAAAACAGCATATTCAACCAATCTGAACTTTGGATTCGTTTGAAGAAAAGGGAGTTATAACTTTGTAAATTTTATCATATAAATTTTTATATACTAATTTTCACTTTATAATTTACAATATAACTTAACATCATTTACGAAATTACTCTCCTACTCTAATTCTTTATAATAGTTAAAACTAAAATACTTCATTACCAAACAAAATCTTTGAACACTTGTGTGTTTGTGGTACTTCAGACGTCCATGCGGTGGTTCATTTGCTCTGCCTCTGCACAGCCTTCCTGCCAATATATTGAATCTCCCTGACACATCCATCTACCTGAAAGTGTATCATCCACAAACTGGACGTCACATATACGCAATATATATGACAAAATTAAAAGTAAAGGACATATTTCCTGAAGCAAAAAGAATTTGAAACAACAAAACGCGGAACAAAAATTTCCAACTCCAAGAATTGGTGTTTATGCAGTAATGGTACTAAGCTTTGCAAAAGTCACATCAGCAGCTATCTTTTTTAAATAAGGTCAACTTTAATGAAAAAAGTGAGTGTTGGTTACAAAGAAGATGAGTATTAGAAGTCTTTGCTTACTTTTAGACAGCAACTACATATTTATTTCAAAAAATCCTCAGACATGATCACATACTTTCTGTGCCTTTTCATCTAATTTATCCTTATGAAGTTTTCAGCAAGTTATCAATTAAAACTGCATATTGGTTTACCATTTACCCATTTCAGACATTTACAGCATAACTGCACATTCGGAAACAGAGGAATACTAGGTGCCAATTTAAAAATGAAAAGGCCAAGTCATGTGATTATGAAGGCTGAAAGAACACGGGGCAAAGTTCTTAAGGAAACACCCTTGAAATTGACTGAGCAAAAGGCAAGATGATAACTCAACTGAAGTAAGCCAGTGAATTATAAATAAAAATGGGACGATCACTTTGATACTGTAAGGCGTTTATCTATTACCTCAATAATTGAAGGCAATGAATAAGACAACACCCCATGACAATAATTATCAATTAGATTATAATGTAATCAAATACTTTAAAAAAATACATAAAAATTACAACCTTGATGTCAATATATTTTCAATATAGATGCATGTGTGTGATTAGACAAAAAATTATATATAAAAAAAGAAGATGAAGCCAAAAAGGATAAGAAGAGGAGAAGAGAGTCAAAAGCTAAGTGCCAAGAGCATAAGAAGAATAGGGAGTAGAAAGCAAAGCAGAAAAGAAAAAGAGGAAAAAGATGATGCTAAGAAATCAAAATAGAAAATAAAAGTATGGAATGTGACAGAAATAAAATATAAAAAGACAAAAGGAAACATCATTAAAAGTAATGCATTTCAATAAAGCAACTAAGAAGACTATGATGATAAGGTAATCAAGACATGTCAAGATGTCTCAATGTGATTGCCTGATTAAATCTAACGAATAGGAGACTTGCCTGGGACAACCCTCCTCATTCGGCCTGACCCAACAGTCCAAGGCACTAATACAACTTTCCTTGACAAAAATGATACGGAGGATCTACGATTTCATCTAATTATGGGATTTTGCAAGAGGAAAATATGGGTTCTAAGAAATTCCATCTGCAACAATTCTTGGGAGAAAGACAAAAAATAGCTTTTTTACTTGTAGCCAAGAGATGGAGATGATTACACCATATTTATTACGTTCTTCTGAAATTTGTATGGATGGTGTAGGTATCATGATGTTACGACTATCCACATTAATGAAAATACCTAAGACTAGAAGCTTTAATTTTCCTAGTTATCCCAGTAGTTCCTCAACTGTGACATGTGCAGGAGGAGCTCATCCCTGTTTAAACCAGTAGCACTGCTGGTCACGATCCATGGAAGGGGATCCTGGTAGTACTTTCTCATCTCCTCTTGGAAACTCCTGATGTTCTCATCTGGTCGACTTCCTTTGGCACCTTTCATTTTGTCACACTTGGTAAATACAAGTGTTATTGCAACCTGAATACCACAGTTTGAGGGAAGAACTCAGTATATAATTGAAACAAAATAACAGCACAAACAAAAGATTCTACCACATATACAAGATAAAATCAAAAAAATATTATGCATACATTTTTTCGACTGAGCCAGTTAGCACAGTCAAGATCAACTTTTTGTGGTGGAAGAGAGGCATCCATTAGCAACAAGACACCAACCAAGGTATCCCTATTAAGGAAGTAGCCTTTTGTAAAGGAAAACCAATCCATTCTGGCTGATTGAGGTGAATTAGCAAATCTATAAGCAAGAAGTGATAGAAAAGTGTAAAGATAACAGTTGGATTGGAATTTTCCATATTGATCAATTTGGATAACATTTTATGCAGCTAAGAGAAACTGGTTTTTTATTTAGTAATCAGGACGTAGAAACCAAAGACCTTTTATCTTAGTTACATGCTAGGTTTTAAGCAGTCAAAAGAAATATATATTTCAACCAACGTAACTTCAGGAGAGTATTCGATAACAATTATTTGATTCAACATACAGAAATATACAAGTATTTTTCAATATCCTTTCCTAAACATATTATTCATATCCCAACTTATTTATATGAGTTAGCTTGAAAATTGATTCAGTTTAAACTAAAAAAGCTAAATGAAAAAAGTTGAATTCAGCAGATTTTTGAAAATGTCAGCTTATTTTCAAATGCTAAATTAAAATAATCATTATAAACAAACACCAAATCTCATGACAAACCAACCTAGTGAAACATCAAATTTTTCCTTTTCTCAGTTTCACAAGAAAAGGGGAAAAACCATTGTACCTTCTCTTAATTTAACATGTACATTCTCCTCAAATCAAATAACTTACCATATTCTCAAAAAAATTTCTCCTTGTCTATCCCATTTTTCTTATTTCTATTTTCATTGGTTGAAATGTTTAAGTATTGATTGAAATCACCAAAAGTATTTTACATGCATTTTCCAGTAAATGATAAGCAAACTTCATCATTGTCTCTGAACAAAGTAGAATAAACTGATACATATTACATGTTTTTCCTAAATTTCTCTCTACTGCTGTAATTCCATCAAGACTACTTAGAAACCATCGTCCAAGCAGATGTCTAACTGCTGTAATTTCTAATGTAATCATCCTCCAAGTAACCGATACAAGATAGATGTCTTCTTTTCGAATTGCCCTTCATCAAATCCCAACAAAACTCAAAAAATTATGCTAAATTATGCCCTTACGCATCAATCTGAAACAGCCCTTAAGATTCATTAGACCAGGTTCTGAGTGCCATACATTTCCAAAAAATTACCGCGAAGCAAGTGATTAAACAAGATACGCACCCGTATCCGGGCAGATCGACAATGTACCAACTCTTGTTCACCAAGAAATGATTGATAAGTTGCGTCTTCCCTGAACCAACAAACGAAGACACTATCAGAATCAAATTAAATCAAAGTGCCATAGTTTCAGAATGTTGTGCTCATAAGCTCATTTCAATACCAGGTTTTTTCGAAGTGAGAGCAAACTCCCTCCTCTTAACGAGAGTATTGATAAGAGACGACTTGCCGACGTTGGATCTCCCAAGAATAGCGAACTCTGGGAGATCGCCCTTGGGGCAGTCCCTCACCCTGGCGCTGCTCTTCACGAACTCCGCCTGCTTGATCTGGGAGTGCCCGGCGTAAGGCCCTACGACTATGTTGGACCAGGGAAGAACGATGTCCTCTGTCACGTCCTCCCTATCCACTCCCGGCGGCACGAACAAGGAGCCCCTAATCGCCTCGAACCCCACCAACGTCGAAACCGTGTTTCGTTTGGTCGCAGAGACTGCAACGATCTGGAACGCGAGCTTGGTAAGAGGTGGAGAGGGGCAGGATATGCTCGAGAATGGAGCGGAGGTGTGGGGCGCCGCCGGGAGAGGTGGTGGCAGTCGCCGGAGCACACCGAGCCGGCAACGAAGAGATGTCGCCATTCTTGGACAGATAACGCAGATGCAACGATTGATTAATCGAAAAGATCGATGACTTTACTGCCGTTGATGAAAAAGTATGGACGGTTGAGATCGTCTTTTGTGAAGGTGGCATGTATCATCTCAGGCACGGTCACGTGGGACTCCTCAGATCGGACGGTCCTTATTAATAAATGCGGGACCCACAATTGAGATCCATCACCCTTGCAAATGCCACGTCATCCAACCTTCGTAGATCAAGGAAGGAAGCGATAAAACTCTGGTTGCACGACACGCTTTCGGTATCCCAAGAACGGCGAGAAGCGAGAGATAAAGCTCAACAGAGAGGGAAATGTCATGGTTCGCGAAGTCTCTGGCGAACTCATTCATGCCCGATCCCGAGGACGGCGGCCCCCCCAAACCGGCGTCGTCGGCTGCGTCTGTGGCGGCGTCGGCGCAGGGGGGTGGCAGCGATGGATCGGGAACGGCGAGCCCCAAGCAAGGCGTAAAGGAGGATCTCTCGGAGATCACCAAAACCCTAACCCGGCAGCTATGGGGCGTGGCGTCCTTCCTCGCCCCTCCACCGCAGTCGCCGCGCCATGGTGACGACGATGATTCCTCCGCTTCTCCTCCCCAAATGGGGGATTCTTCCTCCTCGTCCACGTCGCCGTCGAATCGTGTGGTGGTAAAAGAGGAGGTGGAACAGACCGATTTTCAGGGGATCGCGGGGATAAGGAGCGATTTTGCGGAGATCGGAGGGAGGTTCAGGAGTGGTATATCGAAGCTCTCGGGTAACAAGGCGGTGTCGGAGTTTTCTAAAATTGCGTCCACTTTCCTTCCGTTTGGAACCGATATGGCTGGGGAAGAAGAGGAAGAGAGAGTGAGATATGCGGTTCGTGAAGGCGTCATTGGTATTACTGAGGAGGTGTTGACGTTTGCAAGGAATATATCTATGCATCCCGAGACTTGGCTTGACTTTCCTTTGCTACCGGACGAGGAGGATACCGATGGTAGGCTGTTTCAAACCCTCAAACTTTTCAACGTATTGTGCTGATTGTGTTCTTGAACATATTTATTTTGTTATGTTTCTGTATGACATTCCTTCCTCGAATTTCAGACCAGATTTTTGATTTAACTTGCTTGAAAATTAAAATCGAGTGTTCTGCACAATGATTCATGTGTCAGTCATGGTACTACAATGCTGCTTCTAGAATGTAAACTTCAGACCTGACGCCTGCTGTAAATTCACTTTTAAATTATTGTCAATTTTAGCTACGCAGTGTTACCTTTTAGTCTTATGTATTTGATTCATAGAATAGAATTCATCTTTATATGGAAATATGCCAGATCATAATGTGGATTGGTGGAGTTAGGAATATTCTGCATAGCCATACATTGAACCACACAATGTTTAATTATCTGTGAGACATGAAATTATCTAGCTTCCTTTGTTACACTACTAAATTGATTTACTGCATTGTATGAAGGACATAATTTTTTGCTGAATCAGGAAAACTACAGCTAAAAGACAATGTGTGCTGCCCCCAAAACCTTCAATAACTAGCATATTGGTTTCTTCCAGAGAAATCAAAGCTATCATTGGGAGAATCAAGCCCCCTTGTTTAGATTTATGTGCTTCTCCTTTAGGCTGTAACTTTAGTATTTTATTATAAATATCAATTATAGCAAATCAGTTGCCTAACTTCTTAAATAAGATGAGATAAGAATGTTAGATTGACGAGTGCTGATACTTCAAGACTTGAACTGAGAATCAGTTTAGTCAAAACGAAATGGGAGTAGCATCAATTGATGGTAAATGATAGAAAATAATCTTATATGGTTTAAAAATGACCAAAGAAATCCTATATGTATATTTATAAGCAATAGAAAATTGATAAATTTTGGTTAAACTAATCATAGAATATGATGATGAATGTAAATAAATGAAGAGGAAGAATTTATGTTGTTGACCATGTGTAGAAGTGTTGATTCATTAGTTCTATTTTAAATTAATTCATTTTCCTAGTTGCTTCATGTTTCGTAGTTTTGACTCTTTCTATAAAAACCTGAAGTTTGATTTAGTATCAAATTGACATATGTATTATTATAGTCTAAGTGTTGTGTATTAGAATTTGTATTGTAAGTGAGTTTACTCTCACGTTGGTTAAGTTATTTGTATCTGTTATATTGTTTTTATATATAGAGGCTTATGCTTTGTTAATGAGAACACATCCAATATTCCACCTTATTCCTCTTATTTAACATGGTATCAAAGCATTAGGTCTTAAGAGTCCAATAGAGAAACCACAGGTGAGAAGGAGGAATCTTAGCTGTCACCCTCCTTTCAATCACTTCCAACCAATTGACAAGCCTCTCCATTTCTCTCTCTTCCACGTCTCAGTTGTGCTCCTCCTCACTGCTGTCACTGCTTGTGCTCCATCTACTCCAAGTTAAACTCCTTACTGCAGGAAATCTTCCAACTCTATTGGGCATGCCTATCTTGCACCTTCCACTACTATGATTCCACTAAACAAACTTGTCCATTGTTGCAATTTTTGTGGGTGATTCTCTTTGTAAACACAACATTTGCGGTGACTCTCTTCGCCACCACAACTCTTGCAAGAAATTCTTTGTCATTCTCTTGTAAGTGGTTCTTCTCGCAAGGTTCAATGGTTCTCCCTGCAACCTCTCTTGTGCAAATATTTCAACGTTAACATCTCCCACCAACCTCTCTTTTGTGTCATCGATCTCTCCTGCAGCTCTCTTCTGTGTTGTTGATTAACCTTATGGCCATGTGGTTGTCATTGTCTCACTCTCACAGGGTTGTAGAAGTGTCACCACCACTTGCACCCATTAGGGTTATAGGCAAATGGTTGCAGACAAGGGAGAGGAGGAAGAAGAAAGAGAAAGAAAAGAACAAAAATAAAAAAGGGAGCACATACGGTAGTAAAAAAATTTAAAAAAAGTTGCAGAGAGAGTAAACAAAATTGTAGGCATGTAAAGACAATAAAAGGAAAAGGTTGAAGTGAAAAAAAAGAAGTAAAGGAGAAAAAAAGACAGAAAAATTATTCTATCATTAATCATCTTACACACTATTTTTGTGGTTTGTGAAATACCTCAAGTTAAAAATCCACACTACTATCTTTTAGGGTTTATGGAACACCTTATATTAACAATTTATGTTAAATCTCTCTTATTATTGTATTTATAAAAGCATGTGTGTAAGCATTTTAATATATTTGCTTACACAACATTGCTACTGCTTCTAAATTTTTGCTTGTTATTTTGTTTATGCATAAGTTTTTTACAAATTGAATGCTTCAACTTGAAGGAGGGTATTAGAGTCTAAGTGTTATATATTAGAGCTTGTGTTGTATGTGAGTTTAGTTCCATACGGGTTAAGTTATTTTATATATGTTATATTGCCTCTATATATAGAGGCTTATGCTTTGTTAATGAAAACACATCAATATTCCACCCTATTCCTCTTGTTTAACATGTACCTTAGTTAGTAGGATGTTGGATTTTTTATTTCAGAAGAAGCTTGGATCGTTATTATCCAAGCCCCTGTTTTGTGTTACAGCTGTCAGAGAATGCTCCTGTTTCAGTCTACCAATGATTGTTTTTGAGGTTATTTAATGTTTTTGAAGTATATAAAAATCAGATGCATTTGATTTTTATATACTTTGGCTTAAATAGTTTCTTAATTGTTTCTTCACTTTTCTCTTTCTGTAATTTATGCTAGATTTTGATATGTCTGATACTCAACAAGAGCATGCCTTGGCTATTGAAAACCTTGCACCTAGATTGGCTGCACTAAGGATTGAGCTTTGCCCTAGTCATATGAGTGAAGGATGCTTTTGGAAGATTTATTTTGTGCTCCTTCATCCAAGACTCAGTAAGGAAGATGCTGAAAGATTGTCAACACCACAAGTAAGACATTTCTATATGCTTCAACTTTGATGGCTTGTCATGATCAGAAAATAACCTTCAATGCTTGCCTGCTACCATTTTCTTTCCTGGAGGTATTAAGAACTTGTTTGCAGTTGCCAAACATTTTGCACTAGTGTTTACCGTTGTTGGAGTGCCGTGGGCAATTGATCATGTTTCAAGCAAAAGAAGTGATCTCATTTTTGTAGCTTGAAACCTAGGGCATGCTTTTGTGGTGTTGGGTATTTGAATAGGACCTTGTTACTGTTCCTTCCATCATGTATTCATCATAGTAGTGGCAATAGTTTTTAATTTTGATCAAATAACATTGAACCATAGAAAAAGGGATGGTGGGTTCGTTAATTATCATATTATCGTTGTGTTTGTCACTCTAATCATACTCATTGCATTTCTTCTAGTAAGATTATCTTCAATAAATGCTGACTAAATCACAATCCTAGCATCATATTTTTTTTGTTTTTTTTGATAATGTAGTGCTTTTTGTCTAGGTTCTAGGTTCTAACCTAGGATATTATTCTTCGCAATAAAGTGGATGACTAATTGTGTATCTGGCTGTCAGTAAACCTAACATCATTTCATTCTGTTGGATTTTTCTTAATGTTTTTCCTGCCATTATCTGTTCACCATATTAATGGTAGTAGTCTTTGATGTGACTCAAATAATATTGAACCAAAGACAAGGTGTTACACTTAGATTGAACACTGTCATTATTGTTAAATCCCATTTTTTCGGTACCTGTTGAAACATAAAATATGATAATCAAAATGGGGGAATTTTATGAGGTGTTGATCCACCATATAATGTTAGATAAATGATTCTGCATCTAAATATTCCATCATCTACAGGTCGTGGAAGCAAGGGCTTTGTTGTTACAGGAACTACAGAGTAGAGCAAAGCCACAACCCTACAATTTGCCGGGAAGTTCCACATCTTTTAGGAAAGAGCAGCCTTCACCGTCAGGTGGTTTCCATGAGAACACAGTGTTGAAGACACCGATACTTGAGGAACAAATTAGTTCTGTATCTTCTGATTTTGAAGCAGAAAAGCATCCTGTCAAGACTACAGAAATCAAAATTGTCGACAAGTCTGTAATCGAGGAACAGCTGTCAAACCAAACGAAAGGATCATCAAGTGGCAATTACAGTGTTCCTATCGGGAAATATGATGATGATGATGGGGATGAGTGGTTAAAGGATGAAGGAACAGAAGTGGGTGGGTCAGGTGTTACTCATATTCATGTTGGAGACGAGGAAGATGTGTCTTTCAGTGATCTTGAGGAAGAAGATGACCGTGTCACACCTGCAGTGTCCAATAAGGAAAGCAGCAAATCCGTTTCTCAGACCAAAGATTCCAGGGACTGGGTTCAGCTGAGCAATAGCTCTGGCAAGATGCCAAAGGATGGAAAATCCAGTACGGAGGAGTCCAATGAATGGCTGGATGTTGAGGATATCGACCTGGTATGATTATTCCGTCGACCAAAAATTAATTTCTACTTGTGTGTTTCTCATCCAATCCAACATTTGTTGTCTTTAAACCTGCCTGTACATAAAACCTCTTCCTCTTATCACGAGAGAACATTCTGAACATATTGTTTGGCGGTGACGAGTTTAAAAAGTTGCTATCTATCGCCGGCCGACCATTTCGTTGGATTCAGCATTCATGCCCCAGATACAATCGGATTTTAAGGTAAGCATTCGGCAACGATTCCAAAAATTCTCTGTAACATCAAGATTTCACATATATGAAGTCCAAACTCTTCGATTTGTGGATTGCGCGTATTGGTTATTAATGTTTGTATTTTTGAAATTAATGTAAAATCATGTGAAATAATAGAAAATAATAGTTAAATTTTTTATTAATTCTTAAAGCATAAATATTAAGTAAATGTTTTGTATTGGAAAACATGCCAAATATTGTGTGAGTAGATTTGTCAATGGGTTGTATTGGTATGGTTTGGTACAATTTAATCGTGTCAGTTAATGGCATGGTACATGGTACGATACAAATTTTAGCACAAAATAAATACGATTCGGCCTAACACAAGATAGATTGTCGGGTTGTGTGGGGGGGATAAGTTGTCGGGTTGTGCGGTCAGTAGGGTGAACGATTGTATGCATGAGAGGAGGCAGAACGGGTTGTGTGGTCGGTAAGGAGACTGGTTGTAAGGTCGGAATGAATAGTTGCGTGTGTCGATGCACAAGAGAGGGCTAAACAAGTCGTGTCGTCGATGGGGGGGATCGGTTGTCGAGTCACTGGGTTGGTCGTCTGGTTGTGGGGTTGGTAGGGTGAACGGTTGTGTGTGTGGGAGGAGGCAGAATGGGTCATCTGGCCGTCAGGTCATTGGGTTGGTAGTCGAGGTGAACGGTTGCGTGCACTGGTGTGTGTGAGGGGGCTGAACGAGTCGTGTCGCTAGTGGGGGTGATGGGCCGCCAGGTCATTGGGCCGACCGTCGGGTTGTACGGTCGGCACGGTGAACGGTCGTCTACGCGAGAGCAGGTAGAACGAGTCGTGTGGTCGGTGAGGGGACTGGTTGTCGGGTCATTGGATCGGTAGCCGGAGTGAATGGTCGTGTGCGTCGGTGCACGGGAGGGGGCAGAATGTGTTGTGTGGCTGGCAGGAGGATGAGTCGTCGGGTGAATGGTCACATGTGCAGGTAGGTGGGATGGGTCGATGGGGAACCGTGCCTGGGTCGGCCTCTGGGTCATGGCTTGCAAGGTGCAACGCAGCAACGGTCGGCACACTTCCGCCCAACAGGTGACCCACTTCTGCGTAACGGGCGGCCTGCTTCCACCCAACGGGTGACCCAATTCTGTGCAACGAGCAGCCTGCTTCCACCCAACGGGTGACCCAATTCTGCGCAACGGGCGGCCTGCTTCCACCCAACGGGTGACCAACTGCTGGGTGAAACGGTTGACTGTCGCCTCAATGGCTCAACCAACTTTTCTCTATAAATTGAGGGAGTTGGATTTTATTTTTCACTCAACTCACTCATCATCTCCTTCACTCTAAATTCTCCAAACTCTAATCTCAATTCTCAATTTCTCAAATTTTCTCACTCAAGTCACAAACAATAGCGCACTACCAAGGTCAAAGTTCTGGAGGCTATAGATATCCTCAAAAAAACTTTCCTAAAGCTGAAGTAACACCGTCAATGGAGACTACTGGAGCTTCAACTTCAACTGTGTCGTCGAGGAAGTCTCGAAAAAGAGCTTCCATTTAATTAAAGTACACAATTTTGATGAAAGCTACGGTGGATGGCACAGAAGAGGAACGAGTCTTTTGCAACCTTTGTAACACCAACTTCTTTTGCAAAACGTCTGACGGTACAGGTCATTTAACTAAACATATTAGTACATGTGAAAATAGGAATACGGATAAAACAATTCAAACTCAACTTTCTTTTACTCTTAAGGGTAATGTTAGTTCATGGACTTATGATTCTGAAAGGGTTAAGGACTTACATGCTAGATTTATTTGTTCAAAAGATTTACCAATAAGTTTCAGAGGAAATAAACGTTTTGGTAATTATATTAGTAAAACATATTATCCACAATATAAACGTGTATCTAGAAATACTATTAGGTCAGATATTATGATTTCATTTAATAAGCTTAGATTAGAACTTATTAATGTTATGAGTACAATAATGACATGTATAACATGTATTTCAGATATTTGGTTGAGTAGAACTAAGAATGGGTACATAGCTGTAACTGCACATTATATTAATCAAAATGAGATTTTACAAAAAAGATTAATAGGATTTAGAAAAATTCAACATCCATATATTACTGAAACAATTTTTTGCAAACATTATGAAATTTTTTGATTTATATGGAATTAGAAATAAAATAGGTATTATAACTTTTGATAATGCAGCTAATAATACTGCAACAATACCAATGTTTAAAACTAGAATAAGTCCACCAAATGATTTTAAATTATTTCACCAAAGATGTATGTGTCACATAATTA
>JAMKPZ010007115.1:0-12249 GCA_024699675.1 Amphibolis antarctica
AAATGTCACTTTGCCCATAGCGAGAGGGAGCTCGGTAGGTCTGTCGTCGCGGCGGCGCACGATGACCCTCGTTCGTTTGGAGCCGCGCTGGGTGGTCGGTTCGCGGGAAGGGTTGATGTGGTGCCTCCAACCGGGCACGCGGCAGCGGCGGCGGCGGCAAGCTTCGGCGCCTCTGCAACCGCAAAGATCAGCGTGGATGCGTCGCTTTCGGGTGCCATAATCGGGAAGGGCGGTGTGAACTCGAAGCACATATGCCGTATCACGGGTGCAAAGCTTTCGATCAGGGACCACGAGACGGACGCGAACCTGAGGAACATCGAGCTGGAGGGGACCTTCGACCAAATCAAACAGGCGAGTGCGATGGTTCGGGAGCTGATCGTGAATGTCAGTGCGTCGGTGCCTCCGCCACCCAAGAATCCATCGGCCGTGGTGGCCTCGGGAGCCCCTGCGAACAACTACAAGACGAAGCTGTGCGAGAACTTCACGAAGGGGTCGTGCACCTTCGGAGAGCGCTGCCATTTTGCCCACGGTGCCGGTGAGTTGCGCAAGACTGGTTTTTAGTTAATAAATCTGCCCTGCCTTTCGCTTCCTCGTGTCTCTGTGGCTCTTTGCTTTTGAGACCGGTACCTTCCCGGAAATGACTATTTGATCTAGAGATTATGCTCCCAACTTTATTTCCTGCGTGTAATGGTTGTTCTTCCTGGCATCAAGACTTCCTACCATTATTATTTTATGTTAGAACCGACGCCTCCATCATGTTTGTCGTTAATGGGTAAACTTTAATCACAGCTCTTCGGAAAAGAAGTAAAATCATAGCTCTTCGGAGGCAACTATACAACTTCAATCTCTTTATTGATGTAGTTCGCTAGGGTCACGTGAAGATTGTTAGAAACTTAGCCATAACCGTGGCTTATTTGTTTGGTCCTACTTAAGAGCGTGATAATGTTACTTTAAATATTTTAATATACCCTTTCTATCTTCGTATCCCGAATATCTAAAGTCTGTTGGTTTTTAATAAAATTCGAATGTTATGTACGTTAACGATACCTTAAAAGTTCAGGTGAGCTTTTATATCATCTATAATTTTATAATGAAATGATATAATTATAGAATCTATAAAATTTTGTATCGGTACATTGTGCATCGAACTATAAATAGACGTATCATTTATATCGGTATGCACATAAACTAAATGACGAATTTTTTGTCATGAATTTAACGTATTGAACTTTATATCATGTGTACGTTGAGCTGATAGTGAAGACATTAGAATTATGATGCAACGATTTTAAAGAAGTTGTGGATAGGGATGGAGATTGGGGAGGAGTCGAAGAAAACACGGTGATTTTGCTTGCTACCGGTGCGCGCGAGAAGAGGACTCTGTGGAACATATGATCTTGTTTATTGTCAATTTCAATCATTTTTTAAAATTATCGTTATTATATAAATTTTAATCACTTCAATTATTATGTAAATTTAATTCTATTCACGAAATCAATTCCGACTTTAATTTTATCTAACTTTTTAGAACGGATAAAAGTTAACCTTAAGGTCTATGTCGTGATTTGTAATTTATATTCTTTTCTGTACTTTTCTTTAAAGCGTTGTTATCGTTGGATTGGGTGCTTGATGTAATGTGTAGTGGAGATTTAAGTTTTGGTCTGTATTTAACCTTAATGTAACTTTTTACTTTTGCGGCTTTGAACTCCTACACTCATTCTTACTGTCGTTGGATTTCCTTCAAGCGCCTTCCTTGTGATTGCCTTGTTTCGTTTTTTCTTTGTATTCTCTTATAGATTTTCAGATTCAACATGGTATTAGAGCCAAGTTCGAAGAAGCACCTGATCAATGGTTGTTGATCTAAGAGTTTTTGTGTCGATCTAGGGTTTCTTGATCTGTCGTTGCTACAAAGCTCTTGGGTGCTTCAACTTATTATGATGTTGTTCTTTAACATTTTCTTCAAATATCTTGAGTTTTACATGATCCACTTGTTGCTATGCAATCTTGTCGTTCTTTAACTTTTTTTTCTTTAAATATCTTGAACTTCACATGATTTACCTGCTATTGTGCAATATCTTTTTGTTTCTGTAATGCTGAATTGTTATTTTGAACTTTATATGACATTGTCTTAACCTTCTAGTTCTCGATCTTTTGTGGCATCTTTTCTCATGAGTGGTCAGGAAGTTAACGTTCCCATTATTAAGATGTATGACTTCAACCCTTTTCACCTTCATTCCTCAGGTAACTTGAGAACACCTCTTGTTACGAAACTTCTAAATAACAGTAATTACGATTCCTAAAATAGAGCTATGTCTATGACTTTAGGGGTTAAAAAAAACTTGATTTTGTTGACGATACTATCGAACAATCTGACCTCAAAAATCAACCTTAACAACACATTTTGTGGAATAGATGCAACGATATGGTTAAATCTTGACTTTTAAACTCTGTTGAAACTTAAGTCTAGTATCATGTTCCTTGATATTGCCTATGAGAGATATGGATAGATTTACATAAAAGGTTTCAACAAAAAAATGTTGTCGAAATTTTTAATAAAGAAATAAGTGAATTAAGGCAGGAAGAAAATACTATCACAACTTATTTCACCAAACTCAAAATGCTTTGGAACTAACTTGATACTAAAAACACTACACCTGAATGCTCTGCTGGCAACAATTGCCCTCACTTAAAGGACATTTTAAGCAAAACTAAAAAAGACTATTTGTTACAATTCCTTGCTGGTCTAAATGATTCATAAAGTCAAATTCTTGCCATAAGGTCTTTACCTACTTTAAACACTATCTTTTTTCTTATTCTTTAAGAAGAAGGCAAAAAGACCGTAAAAACTATAGATCCCACGACTTTCTCTATCAATAAAGGCAAAACCAGTTATGACAAGGAAATATTAGTTTATTCCAACTGTAAAAAACCAGGGCACTTTAAGTATAAATGTTAGTACCTAGCTTATTGGTTTTCCCATTGGTCACAAACTCTATGACAAGAATTTTAATAACAGCAACAAGAATAACAAATCTGTGAACAACTGTACTACTCAGGAAAAGAAGGTTCCCACTGGTCAGACTGAAGAACAATTTTCTAAACTGATGGCTCTTCTTGATAGTGACAAGAAAAGTGAATGCATCTCTACTACCACGAGTGGTAAGCATGTTTGTTTAACCAAGGTTGATTATCGTAATTGGAATTGGTAGTAAAAGTAATAAATCATGCATCATTAAACTTCTCAATCATAATATAGTTGCTGTTACCAAAGTTGGTTAAGTAACTACAGATAATAAATTTACTTTAAGTGATGTCCTTTGTGTTCCAAGTTTTAAAGTTAATTTCATATCTGTTTTTAAAATTACTAAACAATTTAATTGTAGTGTCAAATTCTTACCTACTTAATCTTGCAGGATCTCAAGATTAGGACAGTTATTAGAGTAACTAAAGTTAAAGGGGAATTATATCTCTTGTAGCCAAACTTCTCGGTTAAACTTATAGCTCAAATTAAGGGTGAAAATTTCAATGATGTAGAATTGTGGCACTGAAGACTTGGGCATCCATTACCTAGCCAAGTTTTTGCAACTAAATCAGTACTTCACTTTTAATTTTATTGCTGAATCTTTAATTTTTTGTGAAGCTTACAAGTTAGACAAGTAAGTTAGGTTACCTTTTTCTACCAACTATATTAAAAATACTAAATGTTTTGATCTTGTGTATGCTGATATTTAGGGAGAATTCAGTATTGTTTCTAGTTCAGGCTCTAAATATTTTTTGACTTTTGTTGATGACTACTTTAGATTTACTTGGCTATATTTTTTAAAACATAAAAGTGATGTTATTTCTTGCATAAATGCTTTTATTTCATTTGCTAAAAATTACTTTAATTATTGTATTAAAGAGTTTAGATCTGATAACAGGAATGAGTTTGTTAATAGAAATATCAAGGACCTATTTTCTAGAGAAAGTATTTTACATAGTCATAGTTGTCCTTATATTTCACAACAGAACTCTATTGCAGAGAGAAAGTATAGGCATATTTTAGACACTACTAGAACTATTAGATCCTAAGCCAATGTCCCACTCAGGTTCCGGGAGAAATTTGTTAGTATTGCAATTTTTTTAATAAATTGTATGTCTAGTAAGAGCATCTAAAAGCAAAAACCATACTATGTCCTCTATCAACATGAACCCAAATATAACAACCTTGCTTATGTTACCAAGTTCAACCCAAACCACAAGTTTAACAATAGGGCTATTAAATCTGTTTTTCTTGGTTACCTGCATGGTCAAAAGGGATTCAAACTCTATGATTTAAATCAAAAGAAATTCTATATTAGTAGAGATGTTAACTTTTGTGAAGATATTTATCCTTTTGATAATAATGACACTGAGGAATTAAACCAAGAAGAAACTTTTTTAAGCTGTAACAATCAACCTAACTTGGTTGTTGATAGTCAAAAGACTATAGACAATTCTAATGTTGGCAGTCAAGATATCAACAACAACATTCCTACTAATGCTGAAAATAATAATGATAACTATGTTGAAAATGAAGATGAACATCAAAATAACAACGAAGGTATTGAACAATCTAATAGTTAGTCTAAAAATACAGATCAACTTGAAAGCAACACTGAAACCAATATAGCTAATATCAAGACACCCATCCAGGATTTCAACAATGATAGACCTACAAGAACTATAAAAGCCCCTAAAAAATTCAAAGACTTGTGTCTCCTCTTCATCAAGCTAATAATAGCACTAAATATTCTATTCATAAATTTGTTTGTCTTAGTAAACTGTTTAACAACCATAGGAATTTTGTTGATGACTTGGATTCAAATACAAAACCCTCTAATTTCAATGAAGCGAATAAAAGCTATAATTGGGTTAAAACTATGGAGAGTGAAATAGATGCTTTAGACAACAATCAAACATGGGACATTGTAGATTAGCCCAAAGATAAATGAGTCATAGGATGCAAGTGGGTGTATAGAATTAAGAGGAAAGAAGATAGATCTATTGATAGATATAAAGCTAGGTTAGTTGCTAGATGTTTCAATCAAACTAAAGGAATAGATTGTTATGAAACTTTTACACCTGTAGCTAAAATGACTAGACTTAGAACCATTGTTGCTATTGCTGCACATTTTAATTGAAATTTATATCAAATGGATGTCACCAATGGAGATTTAGAGGAGGATATTCACATGGAAATTTTGTTTGGGTTGAAAGGAGTGATGTCGGTCTTCTGCCAGATCGCATGCGGCAATCGGGTCCACGAGGTGGTAGCTGCATGGTGCTACCGGGTGCCTGTGGAGGTAGGTTGTAGAAGAGAAGGGGGGGCCGAGCTTCCGTCAGGAGTCAGGTGACAGCCAGTCTCATTGGGCGGTAGTTGGGTGAGCACAGAGGGCAGGAGTGGGAGCAGAGGAACTTAAGTCTACGGCCGTATTGTTTACGGCTTATGTCTATGGACTGGCGTACAGTTATGGAGAGTGGGAGATGAAGTCCAAAGGAGCGGGCGTCTGACCTAGCCGGGCTGGCGGCTGCCAACCCCGGAGGATCGGCAGTCGACTGCCAACCTCGGAGGATTGACAGCCGGGCCAACCCCAACGGCAGTTGGTTGATGGATAGTCTTGACCAGTGACGGGTCACAGGAGGCTACAGGTCCGGCAAGCCGTCACTGTCCATGCGGCTGCCGTGTGGCGATATTCTTGAGGCCGACGTTAATCTCGAGGCTCTGACTCTTGAGATTCCTTTAATGTTGTTATATATATTTTGATGCTTTGTTGTATTATTTTTTGGAGTACGGAAGAAGAAACTCAAAAGCTCTGTAAGAGGAGGTGTCGATGAAGGCAAAAATCAGCATCTCGTGGAGTAGGCCGTTTCGTCGAACCACATAAATACTGTGTCTTCTTCCTCCTTCCTTTCTTCGCCACTTCTCTATGAGAGAGTGTGCAACAGGAGAGAGAGAGTTCTCGGTTTCGTCATTGACGTTCCACTGTAGGAGCGCGTACATTTGACGTCTGTGTTTAGGGGGGTTGGAGTCGACACTCTGCGAGGTGGAAGATGAACTGTTGTTCGGTCTTTTCTCAACAACTGGTATCAAAGCTCCAGGTCGAGAGGGAGCAACAGAGGATATGAAACTCGTTTGCAGTCACAGGTGGAGGACTTGGCTACCGGGCAGAACCAGTTGGTAGCCTGGCGAGTAGAGAGACATCCGATGGTTTGTGCCGTTCGCAGTGGTGGTCGTTAGGAGTAGTTGACACCCGATAGCTAGAGTGGCAGTCAGGTGAGAAGAGCGGCATCCAGTGTTGCGCGCTGCTTAGAGCAGACAGTCGTTTAGAGCAGACGACATCCAGTAGAAAGAACAGGGGCCGACTATAGGGAAGCGGCGACCGATTTATTTCAACCGAAAACTCAGAAACATCACTGATGGCAAAGGAGATGAAGCTCGTGGTCGATAAGTTCAACGGGAGAAATTTCAAGTTCTGGAAAATGTAGATGGAGGATAATCTGTACCAAAAGGATTTTGACCAGTCGTTGTCAAGGAGGAAACTAGAGAAGATGGAGCAGGAATAGTGAGAGATTTTAGACAGGAAAGCTCTGAGACTAATTAGGCTCTCCTTGGCAAGGAACGTGCTGTTCAACATTGCTAAGGAAACCACGACGGCTGGAGTGATGCGGGCTCTGTCCAACATGTACGGGAAGTCGACGGCTTCCAACAAGGTTTTCCTCATGCACAGGCTTTTCAACTTGAAAATGTGGGAGGGAACAGCAGTAGTTGACCACGTGAATGAACTCAACACGATTTTGACGTAGTTGGATTCCATGGAGATCGTATTTGACGACGAGGTGCGGGTGCTTATCTTGCTGTTGTCGCTACCGACGAGTTGGGTGGCCATGGTGACTTCCATGAGTAACTCTCTGGGACACGGAAGGTTGGACATGAGGCAGGTGATGGATTTGGTGCTAAATGAAGACATCTGTTGGAAGAGCAACGAGGAAACGTCCATGTCAGCCCTTAGCATGGAGAGTAGGGGGCGCAGCAAGTCCTGGGGTAGGAAGTCTGGCTACTGGTAGAAGTCACGCGGCAAGAGTAAAAGTCGTGCAGAGATTAAATGCTGGAACTGCGACAAGTTCAAGCACTTTCGATCGAAGTGTCCGGAACCCAGGAGGATTGACGCGACAGCCGGCAGGGGAGCTAAGGTGAACGCATTGGTTGACGACGTTAGTGATGCCCTACTTTGTAGTGTCGATAGTATAGTTGACACATGGGTCATGGACTTGGGTGCGTCATTTCACATGATGCACCGGAAGGAACTACTGCATAACTACCAGGAAATGCAAGTGAAGAAGGTGTATCTAGCCAACAATATTAGTCTGGACGTGCTTAGACAAGGTGAAGTCCGGATCTAGACGAAATAGGGACTGTGGAGACTCTAGGAGGTGAGGTATGTTCTTGACTTGGCTAAGAACTTGATTTTCGTAAGTCAACTGGACGAAGAGGGCCACCATGTCGGCTTTGGAAGCGACAAGTGGAAGGTGACAAAGGGAATCTATGTGATTGCATCTGGCGAGAGAATGGAGACCCTTTACCTCACGGGAGGTGAGGCGGATGGCCAGATGACGATGGCGGTAGCCACTATTGAGGTGTCCAAGCAGTGGCACTGTCGGCTGGGACACATGGGCGAGAATGGACTGAAGATGCTTGCTGTCGGTGAAAGAATCTCAGGATTGAAGGAATTCTGCCTGGAGAGTTGTGAGAGCTGCATCTTGGGGAAGCAGAAGAGGGTCCGCTTCTCAAAGGTGGCAGATGGTAGACCTGGTGCACACTAACGTGTGGGGGTCGGTGCCCATCCGTTCCTTAGGCGGCGCCCACTACTACGTAACGTTTATCGATGACTCTACCCAGAAAGTCTGGGTGTGGTTTCTCACGCACAAGTCTAAAGTTTTCTAAGCATTCAAAATTTGGAAGGCAGAAGTGGAAAATTAGATAGGAAGAAGACTGAAGTGCATCAGATTTGACATACGGCTGTCCATGCGGCTAGAGTGGAGTTGGTCTTTCGCCAGATTGTAGGCGACAACTGGGTCCACGAGGTGGCAGTCGCATGGTGCTACTGGGAGCCCATGGAGGTAGGCTGTAGAAGAGAAGGGGGGTCGCACTTCCGTTAGGAGTCAGGTGGCAGCCGGTCTCATTGAGCGGCAGCCAAGTATCGGGTAGTCAGGTGTACACAGAGGGTAGGAGCGGGAGTGGAGGAACTTAAGTCTATGGTTGTATTGTTTATGGCTTATGTCTACGGACTGGTGTACAACTATGGAGAGCGGGAGCTGAAGTCTAGAGGAGCAGGCGTCTGATCGGACCGAGCTGGCAATCGCCAGCCCCAAAGGATCGGTAGCTAGGTCAACCCTAATGGCAGCCAGCTGATGGACAGTCTTGACCAATGACAGGTCACAGGCGGATGCAGGTTCGGTAGGTCGTCGCTGTCCATGCGGCTACCGGGTGGCGATATTCTCGAGGCTGGCGTTAATCTCGAGGCTTCGACTCTTGAGATTCCTTTTATGTTGTTATATATATTTTGATGCTTCGTTGTATTATTTTTTGGAGTACGGAAGAAGAAGCTTTCAAGCTCTGTAAGAGGAGGTGTTGATGAAGGCAAAAATCAGTACCTCATGGAGTAGGCTGTTTTGTCGAACCACGTAAATACTGTGTCCTCTTTCTTCTTCTTCCTCCTTCCTTTCTTCACCACTTCTCTGTGAGAGAGCATGCGACAGGAGAGAGAGAGTTCTTGATTTCGTCATCGACGTTCCATTGTAAGAGCGCGTACGTTTGACGTCCGTGTTCAAGGGGGTTGGAGTCGGCACTCTGCGAGGTGAAAGACAAACTGTTGTTCAATCTTTTCTCAACAAATTCCTCCAAATTTGAAGAGTAAGGGGGAGTTTAATGGAAAGGTATGCAAATTAAAAATTCCTTATATGGCCTTAAGCAAGCCCTTAGAAACTAGTCCACTAAGCTCTCTAAGTGTTTAATCTCAAATGGCTTTAAATAATCCAAGGCTGATTATTCTCTCTTTTCTTAAATGAAAAACAATATTAATGTTAACGTTTTAATTTATGTTGATGATATTCTTGTTATTGATATAAAAACTATCTAAAATCTATTCTAAATAATCATTTTTCTATTAAAGATCTTGGAAAGCTTAAGTATTTCCTAGGCCTTGAATTTAGTACCTCCAAAATAGGAATCAATATATGCCAAAGAAAATACTATTTAGACCTTATTTTTGAAACCGATTTACTTGGTTGTAAACCTAGCAAAATCCCTTTGGATAAACATTTGAGTCAAATATGATGAAAATAATTTGTTGGATGATCCCAGTAAATACAAAAGGTTAATTGGAAAATTAATTTACTTAACTATTAGTCGGCTTGATATTTGTTTTATTTGAGTTAGTTCATGTCCAAACCTTATAAAGAACATTATGAAGCTACTTTAAAGGTTGTTAGATATCTTAAGAATGATCCTAGTCAGGTTATAACATTTTTTAAATAAAACAAATTGACTCTAAATTATTATTGTGATGTTGATTGGGTTAGTTACACCATTACTTGTAGATCTATCACATGTTTTCTTGTTTTAGTTGGGTAGCTCTCTTATTTCTAGGAAGACAAAGAAACAACATACTATTTCTCGGTCTTTTATTGAAGATGAGTACAGATCAATGGCTAATGTAACTTGTGAAATTATATGGCTAACTTATCTTCTAAATAATATTGGCATTAGACAAGTTAACACTGCAAATCTATTTTGCAACAATCAAGCAACCCAACACATTGCTACAAACTCGGTATTTCATGAATGGACAAAAGATATTAAAATTGATTGTCATATTTTCAAAAAAAAGCTTGTTTCAGGTGTGTTGCAAACTAGATACACTAAAAGTGAAGAACATGTTGCTGATGCCCTCACAAAACCCCTTTGGTTTCAAAGATTTTCTTATATGAAGGACAAGTTAGGAGTTACTGGCATATACACTCCCTCTCCCAGCTTGAGGGGGAGTGTTGGAGTTTAAAGTCGTTCTATGTTCTGATTTGTAATTTATGTTCGTTTCTATGCTTTTCTTTAAAGTGTTGTTGTTGTCGTCTGATCGGACGCTTGATGTAATGTGGGGGTGAAGATTTAAGTTTTGATATGTATTTAACCTTTTAAACACTTTAACCCTGATGTAACATTTCACTTTTGTGGCTTTGAACTCCTACACTCATTCTCGCTGTCGGTGAGTTTCCTTCAAGCGCGTCTTCCGTGCAATTGCCTTCTTTCGTTCTATCTTTTTGTGTTTTCTCTTGTAGATCATTAGATCCAATAGTTGGGTCATTGGATTTCGCTGTAGAAGATTTGTGGTTGAGCCATGCATGCCCCCCTACTGTACATATGAAAAAGGAAAGAATAGTTTTAAGCTTCGTTTAGTAATGAAATTTTTTATAAATTTTTATGTATTATTATCATTATATAAATTTTCATATATAAATTTTTATTTCATAATTTACTGTACAATTCTAATCCATTTGTTTCATTACCATCAATTTTAACTCTCTGTAATTATTAAAATTAACTTCACAGTAACAGTTTCTATCAAATGAAGTCTCTTATTTTGTTACATGAAAGAGAGAGAAGAGATTATTTGATTAGTTCTTGCCTAAGTAGTTTTCTAATTATTACATCATCATTTACTTGTGAATTTGTAAGCTTCATTAGTTTTTATTTCACTTATAATAAGGTCAATTATGTATAAATTTTTATACATCATTATCATTATACAAATTTCACTATCATTATCATTATATTACTTATTATGTAATTCAACTTTATTTATATCACTATTCTCAATTTTAACTCTATTAACTCTTAAAATTAATTGAAATCAAAAGTGTAAACATGGAACAATACCGTTGTTATATGTTTTTATACATTACAAATCTCCTGCTGATTGGAGGTACATGTTTATACGTACATACACACATATAAAACATAACGTAAGTTAATCAAATTCTTACGTTTTTAATAAAATGGGACATTTGATTTTCTCAAGAATAGCAAATTAATAAAATGATTTATTTTAAAATAAAAAGAAATAAAATGACTTTGACTTCATTCAGATGACCCACTCAAACATTATTGGAGTGAGAAAAATCGATTTTCACATTGCACTATCGTCGAATGTGTTATTCTCTCGTGTTTACTTTTTAAAGAAGTCACGTAAACCTGATATGAAAGACTACCCGTGGCTGCCCCTCTCTTTTCAATCCTTTTTACGCAATCCCGTGAATCCAGTATAACAGATTACTTTGCAAAATGTTGATATGATAGGACATGACGATAAAATAATAATAAGAGTAAATTAGAAAATATAAATGTAATGATAAAAATTAAAAATACCATTGAAAATTGAAAAATGAAGGTCATTCACCACAATTTACATTGGTAGGGGAAATTTTGGTGTCACCACCAGATTTTTCGTCTAACCATTCACCGCAATTTTGACTGATAGAGAAAATTCTGCTATCTCTACTAGATTTTCCATCTAGTCGTTTACTACTATTTGCATAGTAGAGAAAATTTTAGTTATTTTTATCGAATTTTCCATCTGACCATTCACCACTATATACATTGGTAAAGGAAATTTCAAGTTCTTTCGTCAACTTTTGTCTGATAATTCACCCCACTTATAGAAATTTTATTACGATATTTATTAACAAACAAATAAAATATTTCGATGGAAGTAAAATTAAAAATTTCTTGTATAAAAATTTATAATAAATTTTTTATTTTTTTATCATCTTAAAAATCATAAATTTTACGTAAAAATCTATCTACGGATCTACCTCGTTAGCAAACGTACCCGAAGTCTTTGAAAAAGCCGAGTGCTCTCGATAGTAATGGCACGAATCATTGCTGTCGTTGTGGTCACGAGCGACAGCACGTGATCTCGCCGCAGCGGACGCCAACCCTCTCTGCACAAACGAGATTTGATCCGAGCGCTTCGAGTCCGCATGTCGGGCTATAACAGCTACCACCCACTCGCCGCATCTTCGATACTCGCTCCGCGAGCGCCTCCTCTCGCCTCCACTTGTCGGGCAAACCCTGCCTAGGGTTTTACTCTTACATCTCCACTCGCCGGCCCCCCGTAGCTTCAGTCGTATCGGAAGCCCGGCTCTGTTGTCGTTCCAACCGCGTTCGAGCGAATC
>JAMKPZ010007116.1:0-15798 GCA_024699675.1 Amphibolis antarctica
ACACACACACACACACACACATATTTGAATTCCATGATTTCCATCACACCCAACAACAAATTTCGTCTATTTCTCATCCAAATCAAAGAATCCCCCAAAACCCACATCAATCCAAAGCACATGGATGGAAAAGCAAAATTCAAAAATTAGGCATTCCTACATATTCATTCACAAAGGAGGAGTCAGGACCTGGGACGACGATGGTCATGGTGGCTGTCGTCCGGGGACGAGAAGCAGGAAGAAGAAGAAGGAGGAGGAGGTGGAGATGGATGGCGTTGTGGTGGAGGGGCGTAGGGTTGGCAGTGGGCTTTTATAGGCCGGCCTCCTCCCATGCACAACCATGAAGAAGGACGCGTTGTTTTTCAAAATTGCACCTTTTCCCCCCTTTTGGTCCTCACAATCAAAATACCTCTCACCTCCGCCGACTTTCCCGCAAATCTCACACTCCATCGATCTCCGCTCGTCCGCACGCATTGACGGATTTAGAATTGTCGATACTTTTACCCCTTCCCACCCACGGATCAGTTCAAATTTCGACCATCCACGGCACGCATGCGTGGTCCCTCCATCGCGCTGTCACCGCACATGCATCGACCGCCGCCTCTGTACTTTACCATCACCCATCGTCCTCGTCTTCTCGATTTACGTGCGTGGACTTGACGGATGGCTTCTCGATCTCCACCTACCGCCTTTATCTTTATCTTCGCTCCGCCGGTGTCGTCCCACCGGAGGCCCGGACGCCGCCGTGCTTATCGTGACAAGGAATGGTGACTGGCTGACACGTCAGTTAACAGAAGCCCACCTTATCCGAGTTTAATTAATTGCTTGTGTTTATGTCATTTGCTGTAAAAATTTCTAATATTACTGGTGCGTTTGGTGTAATTTCAAATATTATTTTAAATTTTATATATTATTATTACCTAAATCTATAATTTAATATTCATTTGTGTATAAATTTTTAAGACTGTTTGAACATATTTAAAAATTTTAGAAAAATTAATTTAAATTTTTTTATAAATTTTTTATATTTTAAATATAATTTCACATTTTTCTTCTACCCGTGAATTTAACAATGGTCGAAAGAAGTTGAATAAAACATACAAAGTTAAAAAAATATGTCATGATGAAATTTTCACAAATGGTAAGAATTTTCTCAACTCAATAGTTAAAAAATAGAGAAAACATTTATATCTACGGTGATGAAAAAATTTTAAATTTATCCAAAATTTTCAAGATACACAAACATTTGAAAATTCAAAAATTCTTTCAAAATTTTCGATGTGCATAAATCTCTTCTGTACAATTCCAATATTCTTTTTTTCATTACTCTCAACTTAACTCTTTATAATTAATTATTAGAACCGACTTCATAGTAAATTAATGGAATCGACAATAAACACACACACTATATATATACGGATGATATCAATATATAAAAATATATTTATATTTATATAAAGTGTACCCATCATGTATACCTAACAACCAGATGTAGACCCATCAAATCCACAGGTGTGTGTGGAGTTTGAGTTCAAATTTTAGATTATGACATTGAGAAATACATATATAAATTGTATTTACTTGTAATTATTAAATGTGAGTGAGACACAAGAGACGTGACATCATTTAATTACGACTGTAATCAAAAATTATTCTTATAATCATCATATCCTATTTTGATGCTCCCCTTTGATATCACATATTCTTTGTAGGCATCTTCATTAATGCCCCCAAGGATGAAAGCATTGGCAACATCCATTTGTTGAATGTGCTAATGAAGTTTAGCAGTAAGGGCAAGGGTGGTTCAAACTATTGTCATTTTAGTAACGGGAACAAAAGCCTCTTGGTAATCTATATCTTCTTATTGATTATAACATTTGGCAACTAATCTAGTCTTAAATCATTCTATACTCTCATCTTCTTCTTTTTTCTAATTTTGTATATTCATTTAACAATGTCTTAGGTGTAGTTTGTGGTGCATTTAGAATTAATAGATAATCATATGAAATGATAAAAATTTTAACTAAAATTTTCATCATTTCACATGATTTTTTATTAATTCGTCACTTTCCATAACATCAATCCACTTAAGATTGGTGATGGCCTGCTTGTAAGAATTCAATTCAACTTCCTTATCTAATGTCATGACAAAATTGTTGTGATTACCAAAAGTATTACTATAGTTGATGTAATTGTTAAGTGGTTGAGTTGATTTTTGAAGAGTGGGACAATCATAATCTTGAAATGTATAGGGAACCCTCTTAATTCTGGTAGACCTTCTAATATAGGTTCTAAACACCTACTCCCTTCATGTTTATAATCTAACAACATTATGGTCATCTTGATTAGAAGGAGGTTTGTGATTAACAACATTAGGAGTGTTATCATTGTTTGTTCTAGAAGACTCATTATTGGTGTCCTCTGGGTTAGAAACAATGACATCTAGGTTATTGAGGGGATTAGTGGCTAAGATCCTATCTTGATAAAGGTAATCATTGTTACTAGGTTGTTCTCTAACTTTATATAGAAAGATATGTTCAATGAAAGCTACACCTCTGCTGACATGAAAGCTTTTGATGTCAAGATTATAAACTCAATCTATGTACCTTATAATTATTAGGATACCCTAGAAAAGTGTGGTTGTGGGCTCTAACATCAAATTTGTGCTTAGGATTGACATTAATTAATCAGTAACATATATACCAAAGGCATTCAAAAACCCTAAGTCTAGTATAATCAAATTTTCCTTGTTAAACATGATAGAGAATGAAGTTTTATTTTTGAAGACAATACTTGGCATACGATTTATCAAGAAAACCGCACCCCCTAGAAAGCCACAGGTAAGTTGGCTTAATCCCTAAGGATCTTAGCAACATCAAGGATATATTATGTTTTCTTTTAACCTCCCCATTTTGCTTAGGAGCATAAGACAAAATTATGAGTAACACCCCTATCAAATAAATAATTCTCTAGTTCTTTGGAGATTAACTCCCCACCATTATTAAACCTAACATCCCTAATCCTAGTCCTAAACTGATTTTCAACATAAACAAGGAATCTCTTAATACAAGAAAAAACATCATGTTTGTGTTTAATAAGATAAATTTAGATAAATGTACTACAATTATCAACAATTAATAGTGAGAAAATAATGAGCCTTAGTAGTAGAGGCAATGTTAAAAGGGCTCTAAACATTAACATCCAAAAGATCAAAGACATTTAAGGCATGAGAATCACTAATAGGAAAATTAAGTCAGGTTTGTTTCCGAGTTCTACAGTATCACAAGAAAAATCAGAATATTTCAAAAAATAGGCAAAATTTAGATAAGGCCTTCATTTTGGTTGTTGAAGGATGACCAAGTCTCATATGTTAATCCTCGACGGTAATTAAGTTGCACACTATTATGTTGTCTATATTTTCCTTAGGGTTGAAGAAGTATAGTTCTCCAAATTTTTTTAAAAATTCAATCATGTTCCTCGTAGATATATCCTAGATGTAACAAATATTAGGATAAAAGCAAACAAAACCAAAACTGAAAGGAATACACTACAAGAAAAGGGGGCTTTTGTGACAGATTCGTTATTGAATCCGTCACAATTGTTTTACATTTAGTGACAGATTTTTAAAAGTCCGTCACTAAAAATCGTATAGTGAAGATCCATTGAATGTGCAGAAGAGAGGATGGAGTTGTGACAAGGGCGAAGACATGCTATATCCACCTGCGAAAGAGAGAATTAGTTCGTTAGGGTGTTCGATCGAGAGAAAGGTTTTTTGTTGAAATGTTGGCAAGTGAGGGAGTGGGCTTTTTCCGCAAGGGATATCAACAAGTGCGATGACTTTAAAAAGTCAGCACTAAAGTAGGGTATTTGTGACAACCAAATTTTTTTGACTATCACTAATAGTCTATTTTCTTATAATGATGTTAGACCATTGTTTCCCTTTGAATTGAAATGGAGGACCATATAGTTCCAGAAAAATTGAGAGAAAGATGAGATATTCTCATTAAATTTAACAAGTATAACCTTGAAGGATGAACATTACAAAAGGAAAATATAAAATCAAAAGTAAAGATTTGGGTATTCTCTATCATTGATGTTCTTTCGAAACCTTAAATAAATAAAGAAAATCACCTAGCTTAGAGAATAATTTACCCACAACTACACCTTCAGGTAAGAAATTAGTGTTCGTCTTCCTAAGCTTGATGATAGCAAATGGCAGCTCCACTGAAGTTCCCCCTTTGTGCGAACCACCCCTCACATCACTTTGCTCCCGTTCACACAAAGTGGCAAATTGAAAAATCTGTCACTATAAGTGGTTTATAGTGCATGACAAATTTAATTTTACATCAGTGTCACTATATATATGTTTAATTGTTTTCTTGTAATGAAATACATATCATCATCTTCTTTTTTTCTTACTCAACAATAAGTAAGATTAGGGATCAATAATTTTTCCTAGATATGCCTCTAGAAAGCTTTCTTAAAGGTGTTTTCAGCTCTCTCCCTAAATACATGAGAAGTAGAAATAATTGCATAAATTTTAAGAACAAAAGATCAGGAAAATAAAAGGTAAATTTTTTTAAAATGTCTTAAAAATGATTGATTTTTGTTAAATTTCAATAACTAATTTTTAAATCAAACATCTCAATCAATATGACCTACATTGATTTGAAAATTTAATATGCAGTAAATATACTATAGATTAGCATTAAATAATTAAGTAAATAAATGCACATGGCCAGGGAATCTTGACCATATAAGAATGGAGATTAAATCTTTTAATGGCAAGAAGGGATGTAACATGACAAGAACCATATAAAGAAAGAAAATAGCTAACCCAATCTAAACAAAAACATTATTAATATCCAAAATAGAAAGAAAAAAAACATATCATCTACCACCAACCCTTGAGCATCCCACGGATATTATTTTCCAAAGAGTTGTTTTTGCCTTTAAGGTGTGCTTTGTGGTGCATTTATTTTAATTCTAAATTATATTTGTTGACTTCTAGAATAGTACAGTAAAAACTTCTTAAATGAGCAGTATTGGTAAAAAAGAGTTTTAATTCACAAGTTACAAGATTTGTTTGTTAGAACAGTAATTTTTATAATTAAAGTTTCAAATATATCCATAAATATGTATGTATTTTTTTCTTTAATTATTATTATTATTATTATATATATATATATATATATTTCCTTTTCTTTCTTTTTCCTTTTTCTTCTTTTCTTCCTCCCCACATTCATCTAACTAGGGTGGCCTACATCCCAACCTCCCCTTCTTTGCAAGGTGAGGTGAAGGTGCAGGGCAATCTCTGCAAGTTGAGGTTGAATGCATGTGGTAATAATCTCTGTGAGGTGAAGGATACACAAATGAGCTTCGAGCAAATCGGTAAAGGTATCTTTTGCGTGGAAGAAGATGGAGAAGCGATGTAAAAGCCACTCCTCATGTTTTCGAAAAATGAACATGCATGCTTGAAGTAAGTGCATCGATTTGCTTGAACCACTGTAATGTTAGAATTGGTGTTGTTTGTTTGAACCGCTCCAAACTACTTTATAAGTTAAGAGTGATGTTAAACAAATACACCCAACCTATGGTTTAGGGTTTTGGGTAATATGTGGAGTCTTTATTTGGAAGCAACTTGGCACACAAGGCCATGGTCAACCAGGAAAGTGATGTTTATTGAATATTGTTCTTGATGTGATTGTTTTACTCTACTTATTTGAAGGTTTAATCGTAGATGTGGGTTGGGTTTAGGACCGGGTTCAATTGTATTATTGACTTAATTTATTACGATTTTTCCAGTCATATATACTAGCTCTCTCATTGATAAAAATGAGTCGCACACATAGACCTTGTTTGATCTAATTTTATATTTAACTTTACATGAACTTCTAACATCATTGTTATTATATAAATTCTAACATATAAACTTCTAATACTCTAATTCTATTTGCAAAACTAGCTACAGTATTAGTTTTATCTAACTCTTGAAGTTGACCGTAACTTTTCCCAAATGAAGTCACAGTATGACCATATGGGTTGGTACAATAGAGTTGGACTTTTTGTAAATTTGGTATATTACTATGTAAAATAGTAAACAGAAACTACCATATATACAAAGAATGATATACTGTTTTTTATAGAGATGATATACTTAAAATCAGGTTTGGCAAATTGAATATAAGTTTGATATATTGAAATTATGATAAAGAAAAGGTTTATCTAACATTTAACATAGGCAATTGTAAACCTTAAATGACATCATTTCTCTTGAGGTGTTTAGAAATTAATGAGGAATAGAAATGATTGGATTTAATGGGAAATTATAAAGTAGTAAGGATATTTATACATGTGCAGAAAGTACCGAGAATTAAAAAAAATTTGTACTTTTTCATCTATTTCTAGGTAGGGATGAAAAATAATATTCGAAAAATGAAAACATAAATGACCTTGGAGGGGTATTTGTGCGGAATGAATTAAACAAAATTAAATTGATGAGAATTCATTTCTTGATTGGAATTGAATTAATAATAAATGAATTCATTACTAGAATGTTTGTACACCCGAGAGAATAAATGTGAATTGAAAAAATAAGTGTTTATGCATGGTAAGAATCGAATTTAAAAAATGTTAAATATTTTTTATTTAACTTCTTGTTTATCATTATATATTTTCTATAAAAGAAAAAAATATATAATTTCTACATTCAATCATCAAGTGAGCAGCATAAACACTATATTAATAAAGTTAATTACGTAATACAGCATTAGAAATACAACAAGTACATTAAAAATTAATGTATAAAATAATAACAATCACATTATCCTATTATTCCACATTTTTAACACAAAAATGCATTCAAAGAAAAAATACATCAATACTGTTGTTGAGCAGAGAAGGGAGGTTGGATGAAGGATGGAGAGAGACAGAAATGTTAGACAACCTCCCTTCACGAAGGAATTCAAAGAAATTTATAAGAAGGAATAAATGAATTCAGAGGAGGGTGTTGAAAAATGAATTTTCAACTTCATATTTATATGATTTCAGTTCCTAATCTTTAAAAATGCACAAATACAAAAATTAGGTAAAATTCATTTCTACCTAATTCAATTCTACCAAATTCTTTAGGCACAAACACCTCCTGGTTGGAAAATGATGGGAAAGTATTTTTCCATCATTTTTCATATAAAAAATAACATTAAAAAATTGATCAATGGAAAAGTAAATTTCTTTGAATTCTTTTCTTATAATTTTTTAGGTACACAAATATCAACTTAATTTACTTTTAAGGTTCAATTGTATATATGGAAATTATAGAAAAAGAAATGATAAAAATTTAAAAATTAATAAAAAATAAAAATAGCGAGATTCCATGCAAAATTACTAAAAAAGATGACTTTGAAAATTTACGTAGAATGAAACATTAAAAATTACTACGTTTTACAGGATGATTGATTTCTCGTTGAAAATAGATATCGAAAAATTTTACTTTATTTTTATATATTAAAAAATTATAAAAAAATAATTTTTTATCATTTTTTATTTACACAGACACTATTTAAAATTTAGTTAATAAAAAATACACGAATATCTTTCTAATTTATTTTTATAAAAAAAAAAAACTATTGTCGAATAAGTTGTTATGTCAAAATCATGATGTAATTGAGCGTCAGAAATCATGGAAAACTGCCACGTTAGCCTGCCTTTTCCCGTTTTCCGTCAGGACAAACGAGAAGGTCGTGACATATCCGAGCAAACGAGAAGATGCCGCTCCGCCGGACGGCAGCTCCACTGATGGCTGCCCCAATGCCACCGCTGCATGCTCCCGCTGTGCCCTACCCGACGAGACTTCTCCGACACCTCCCTCGCCGCTCTCGCCCCTCGCAACACATATTCCTGGCCTGCATCGGGCTGCTCCTCTCCGCCGTCGCCGACGCTCAACTGGAGGTCGCGGCGACGAGCAACGCCACCAACTCCTCCGGGGACAGCTTCGCGGACATGTTCGACCGCGCCCTCGAGAAGGAGTTTCCCGAGAGCGAGCAGACTGGTGGAGGTACCTAGATCTCGGTCCCTTCTTTGTTTTTCCAGATGCGTCGGTCTTCTCTGTTCTCTGCTCTGGGAGGAAAATAAAGCGCGTGGAGTGGTGATTTTGGCGTTCGCAGTTTTGAGTTTGTTCGTTTGTATGATCGGAATTCCGGAATGGGATGAGAATGTGGATTCGTCGTTATGCTTTTCATTTGTTTTTTATCGGTACAGTTTGATTTGATTGTATACGACATGGCGAATTTGGATGTGTTGCTCTAAGCTCCAGCTAACTTGAATGTTTCTAGACGGTATGCTCTTTACTTCAAGCAGATTTTTGACGATCTTTTCTTTTGTATTCGTTGGCAGAGACTGATGTGGGGGGTTTCAACAACAGTGTCGCTGAGAAACAGGCATGCTCTTTCATAAGACATCTTGGATTTTTTCATTTGGTGCAACTGAGTGTGACTGATGTGGTTCCCGTACTGAAATTGTATTGTGTGCTAATTTATAAGTATCGTAATTTTCTTAATTTCAAAGTCACTAGTGAAAAGCACATGCAAATTGCATTTAAGAAGCATTTTATATCATAAAAAAATAATAGATTTGTTTTTCATAAAATAGTAGGTTGAAAGAGGAAATAGTAATACTATTCGTGCAAATTGTATAATATATAGTTTAATGAGTAAAAATTAAGATGAAAGGTAGCTGAAATTTAAAGAACAAGAGAATTGAAGATTTGAGAATGAGAATGTATAATGTGTATTTATTTTCAAATAACAAAAATTTCTAGCTTGATGGCTGATGTCTTGCTGATGGATATATGACCACAAGTTTGAATCTCCTTTTTTTATTAAGTTTGAATCTCCCATTGTTCAAAAAAGCATTTTGGAAGTTTAGGTTTGTGCATTGAAGGACATTTTTGGCACATCACAAATGTCACTCTATTTCCATACTTTCTCTCTCGTCTGTAGAGATAGGACTCAGTTTAAAAATATCAGAAAGAAGTCGATGGAATTGTTTCTACATTTTCCTGAAATTTTTTTACAGAATCAGGGTAGTACAATATATATGCAAACACACTGCTTCTCCATTACTGCCTTTTCATTTTGTTATTGAAGATTGTATCCCTGTTTGTTGACAAAATTATTTGCCAACATTGTTTTTAAAACATTAGTTTCCAAAGCTTATTAATTTTATAGTTTTTTAAAATGTTTTTGGGAGTTCTGATCTTGTATTGGAGCATCAACTTTTTTAGTTTTTTTTAAAATTAAAGTACTTTTTCCTATCAATCTTAATTTATGCCTGGCTAATTTGCCAAATGCTCAATAATAGATCCTTGAAGATCAAAGCTTTGTTTAAGGTTCATTTATAGATCCTTTTTAAATTTTGTTAAATTAGTAAATCAAATTCAGCATCAAAAGTTGCCATATGAGATGGATAAATTTTTTATTTCCTTTAAAAAAATGCTATTTTCTGCTGGCAATGTCTTCAGCATTCATGTAATGGTAAACTAGATGCCTCTTTTATTCGCTTCTAGATGGGAGAATTTTCCTATGAAGGAGAATGGATGAAGTTGGTGTTTAATGGGGTGATTGCATTAGGTTGTTCTGATGGAGATTTCCAATGGAGAGTGGAACACATGAAGAGAATGTGAAAGATTGATGAGAGATTACTAGTTTTGGACCTTGGAATTGATTTCAATTTTTGTGACAGAATGACAAAAAATGTAATTTTTAAGAGTTTCATTAGAAATATTGATGAACTTGTGTGGACAAAATCTGGCAAAAGTGAGGTATATTATTGATGTTTCGTAGTAAGCTAGTTTTGGGAGTGTTTCAGATTCTAGTAATTTTGGTGCAATGTCAAGGAAGAAAACTAGGCACTTTTTAAAATTTTTCCATTTTTGGTGCTCAACATTATTTGGTTCTTAGCATTGTTGGAGGAAAATGCCAAAAATGGGTCTACATAGTCTATGGATATGACTAATGTTGCATTTGGAACTGTAGTTCCATTTAAGGTACTTTTTTACTTGAGCACATTTCCCAAGTCGTGGTTTCTGCCTTTTTTGGAAATAGATTGGGGGATAACTTATTGATATGTTGTGGAAATAGTATCTTGCATTTCAAGGATGCCTTATAGCTTTTTTTATTTACAAAGAACTACACAAAAAGCTACAAATAGTATCTCTTTCTAATAAATAAGCTTTTCTGAAAAGTTGCAATCTTAAAGAAAATTCCAAATGTAGCCTAAAGTGATAGATCAAAATATTTGATTTGCTTTATTGGGCAAGCTTTCCTTTTGGAAACGGTTAATACTCCTTTATTCCGTTCTTGTCCTTGGTACCTAATAAATTCTGTCAATGATTCAAAGCACAATTTCATTAGTTTTATATTTAGTGTGGCCTATCCTTCTCAATTTTATGGTGATTTTATTGTATGAAGTTGAGTAGATGCATACTGATATAAAATGCTAAGGCATTCAAGGGATACAGAATTCTGTAGTTGTTTGATGGGTTTCTTTTGTTCTGTAGTCAAACATCAGTTAAAGATACTGTCTGACATACGTCGACTTGAGTCAAATGCATTCGTTTGTTGTACTTGAGCATTATACAAAATTTCATTCAGAAAGTCAAGTTAGAGATACATTATTTATTTTTGATATACTTATGCACATGTCCTTCATCAGGCAGTTTTGGAAACTGTGGCGAGAGTTACAAAGAAAAATGATACCAAAGAGGAGAAGTACGCATTTTTGTTGTCATTGTGACTTACTATAGAGTTATTTCTTCTATATTAACTAAGTAGCACCTCAACATCATTATGATACTGCATTTAATTTAATTTTTGTGGCTTTAAATGTAGGTCATTTTATATTCATGATGTTTTCAATGAGAATCATGGAGATGATGTTCCAACATTAATTGATAGAAAGGTATGTGTAAAATTGGAAAAAGGAATCTTCAATATTCTTGTTCAAGTTACTGGTTTCTAACATTGTACCGGACTACTGGGTTACATTTTCTTTAATGTAAGCCATTTTATTTGATTATCTCATGGTTAGTCTGTCATCAGGACAACATCTTCATCATTTCAAATCCCAAATCTAAGTATCCCATACTACAGTTGGACTTGAGGTTTTCCCTTCTAGAACTTGACTCTTTTACATTATGATGTCCTCTATCATTTTACCTGCAATGTATATTTATATTGATATTCAATAGGTTGATATCTGACCTTGTGGTGGTAATTGTATCTGCAACTTGTGGAGGCATTGCTTTTGCCTTTGCTGGACCACCGGTTTGATTTTTCTCATCCAAATCTCTATTTCCATGATTTAAATTGTTTGATCTGATATGTGTTTATTGATTATTTTCTACTATACACAACTGCATTTCCACATAAATCTCTTAGCATTGCTTTTCCTTTTCAATTCTATTACAACTCTAAAGTTTTTCTGTTCATTTGAATGAAAATTTTGCAGGTTATCACTGGATACTTACTTGCAGGATCGATCATAGGGCCAGGGGGCTTGAGCTTTATCAGTGAATTGGTCCAAGTAAGGTTCCTCTACCTTTTGAGGCATAACCAGACCATAATATAAGTACATAGATAGTCACAAAAAGCATCTAAAAAGATACATAGGAATTGTTATGAACATAGAAGATAATAATTACAGTTAAATCTTTGATTGGTCAATGTAAATAGGAACTATCAACATTGTTGAGATTTCATTTAGCTTCTTTATTATTGGTAAACATTTCTCATATGGGGCCATGTTTTATACTGAGAATTTCTTGTAGCAAAAAATAAAAATTTCAGTGCTATTTAAGTTTATACCAAAATTCCCAAACTTGATAATTGAAGTACCATTATGACATTGAATCATATGGCTAAGCTATGGAATTTGGTAATATTTATATTGCAAAATAGCAAGATTGTGTAGTTCCTTTCCTGAAAGGGGCCCTTTTATTTTACTACTCTAGTGTATAACAGATCTTTGGCATAGGTTGAAACGGTTGCTCAATTTGGAGTCATCTTTCTTCTATTTGCACTGGGCTTGGAGTTTTCAACAGCTAAGGTCTTTCAATGCCCTTGTGTATTATTCTCGGATTAGACATTGCCCCCTTGTTGCATTCAGTTTTATAATTTGATGGGTTACATATGAATTTTCAGCTTCGAATTGTCCGTGCGGTTGCTGTATTTGGTGGCTTACTCCAGATTGTTTTGTTCATGTGCTTATGTGGTATCACAGCATCAGTGCGTTTCCTCCTCTTCTTTTGAACGTTTTTGCAGCCTTTGCTTGTGAAATTTGATACAATCAGATATTTTCTTTTCTAGCTTCTGGCAAATACTACCTCAGTAAATTATTACAGTGAAGTTATTCATTAGAATGCATTCATATACATGCTTACACTTTAATTAATCACATTTGGATGATTTTAATTTCCTAAAACCGCTAGCTTTTCCCACCATCCTCCTTGTTTACTCCTAACTTACATGGTGAATAGGTCATAAGCACTTGCTTCCACAACTAGAATGAAATATGCTGACTTATCATTGAAGGATGGTTGGAGTTAGCTAGAAGCATAATGGCATGATGTAATGTTTCGTATTCTGGTGAACCCAGCGCCAGTTTCACATTTTTTAAGGTACCATCCAAATGAACAAAAAATGGAAAAACCATTAAATTAAAAGTGTAACTCAAGTAGAAAGCAAAAATCAAATAATATGACAAAGGAAAATTTTGATAGCTTGTAAAAGGATGACAGCTAGATGCACTGATTATTCTACATACATGATACCTGCACCTGAGACGTGTTGGATATAAGATAGTTAGGATTCTCTAGGATCCTTTTTGGATATGCCATGTGGTATGTTTGGTGCATTCCTAACAAAAAATAACTTAGAATTTTCTTTGTATACATCACACACTCGTTGAGAATATGACAAGATTTTTTTGTTGTACATTTCTAAAATAATATGAAACAATTCTTTTGGTATTTTTTATGTTATTTTGAATCTTTAAATATTTATATATAAATATATTATTTATTTAATATTGTATTCATGTTAGATTGTGTCCTAAATTTTTTTTAAAATTATCAAATTCCTCAATTGAAATCATATTTTATCTGAATCCCCAAATCATATCAGTACTTCCTAGATGATATCTACAGCAACTCAGCTTTATGCTGGAATGTGGATGGCCCTTCTTGTGATTGGTTTCCATTTTCTTCAAGGTTCTCCAAGCTTGGCTCTATTATTCCAAGTTGTTTTCTCCTGCTGATGACTTGTCAAAGTTCACATATATTACTTTTCTTTAAAATTACATATTTATATATGGCCTGGTAATTTGTTTTATTCAATTCTTGCTGTGATTCTTGTATATTACTCATGTTGGTAATATATTTTCTACTGCAACCTCATGTTCTAGGTAGGGAAGTGCTGATTGAGCTAGATGGCGTCTTTTTTGGTGCCTTTGTCCTTTTATTTTTTCCCTCTTAAATTCTTGTTGTGGCTATTGACTGAACAGCTGAAAGTGCAGTGGTTTTAAAATTTTACTTGGGATTGAGGCTTTGGGCCCTTCCATTTTCCCTAACACAAGTTCCTATTGTCTCCCAACTAAAATTTGTGTATTTGTCATTTTGATATTAACAATACACTTTCCTTGCAAAAAAATATTAACAATACAATTTTTCAGTTATGTGGGGCCAAACTGAAGGAGGGAGTTTTTGTTGGTGCATTTCTCTCTATGTCTTCTACTGCTGTGGTAATTTCTTTGGTTTCCAGAATAATCCTATATTTCTTATTGGGTATCCATATTTGTTCTTATTGAAGATAATTGTGGATTGTGGGAATTGCTTCTACCACCTGCCAATACATTGTTCAGTTTTCTTATCACTGAAGTAGCTAGAAATGAATACAAAAAACTTCCACCTATGTTGTCATATGGCAGATTTGTTTATGTATTCATTTTCAATTTGCATCAAGCTACAACAATTTGTTTATGTACTTTTTGGTTGGGATATCTAGGATTAGGGAAAACCAAATATACATTTCCCATTGATAGGTTTCAAATATATACATGTATATGGATCTATCAAAGATCTAATAACTCATTTACAATAGCTACCCATTTACATAATACTATTCAACACTTTCCCTTAAGCTAGACAACACAAGTCAAAGAGTCCTAACTTGTTACATAGATCCTTAAATGTACTTGTACCAAGGCTTTTAGCAAAGATATCCCCAAGCAATTGAGACAATTGTGTATATAGAGTGACGATGGTCCATTTTTCCACTAGCTCATGAAGATAGTAACAATCAACTTCAATTTATTTGGTACGTTTATCAAATCTATAGTTGCTTGCAATGTATATAGTAATCTGATTATCACAATGCATGATCATAGGAAGTGGAATAGTGAATCCTATTTTTGTTAGAAGAGTTCTCAACCACACCATTTCACTTGCAGTTTGAGATAAATTTGTGTTCGACTTCTACACTAGACTTTGAGACTACGACCTTGTTTGGGGCTAGCTTCTGTCAACTTCAAGAGTTAGATAGAGTTGAAACTGAACCTAGTTTCGTGAATAAATTTGAATCTGCATAATAATTAAAGTGGTGGAAATTTATACATTGGAATTTGTACAGTATGTTGGAAGTGATTTTGGAAGCTGGCTGAATTTGACCCCAAACAAAGCCTACATTTTGCTTCTTACTCCATGTCACCAAATTGGCTCTAACATAGGTGCAATAATTTGAAATTGATTTCCTATTCTTATTACCTGCATAGCTTGAATCAGAATACACAACTAAATGATTGTGTCCATGCTTAGAATAGATTAGGCCCTTTCCTAGGTTTCCTTTGATATGGGAAAGAAGCCTTATTGCTCCAAGCCAATGTACATTCTTTAATTCATGTATAAAATAACTTAAAAGTCCAACCACATAAGCAATGCTAGGCCTTGTAACAGTTAAATAGATTAATTTTTCAATCATCCTACAATAGCTTCCAATATCCTTGAATAGATTTAAAGTATCATCTTGGTAAGGTGGATTCTACTCAACAGGTGTATACTTTGACTTGCACCCTATGAGACCAATTTCCTTTAGTAGGTCCAATGCATATTTCCTTTAAGACAATATCATTCATTTTGTGATAGACAAACTCAATGTCCAAGAAATATTTGGATTGGCCTAAATCCTTGATAGTAGGTCCAATGCATATTTCCTTTAAGACAATATCATTCATTTTGTGATAGACAAACTCAATGTCCAAGAAATATTTGGATTGGCCTAAATCCTTGATAGTAGGTCCAATGCATATTTCCTTTAAGACAATATCATTCATTTTGTGATAGACAAACTCAATGTCCAAGAAATATTTGGATTGGCCTAAATCCTTGATAGTAGGTCCAATGCATATTTCCTTTAAGACAATATCATTCATTTTGTGATAGACAAACTCAATGTCCAAGAAATATTTGGATTGGCCTAAATCCTTGATAGTAGGTCCAATGCATATTTCCTTTAAGACAATATCATTCATTTTGTGATAGACAAACTCAATGTCCAAGAAATATTTGGATTGGCCTAAATCCTTGATAGTAGGTCCAATGCATATTTCCTTTAAGACAATATCATTCATTTTGTGATAGACAAACTCAATGTCCAAGAAATATTTGGATTGGCCTAAATCCTTGATAGTAGGTCCAATGCATATTTCCTTTAAGACAATATCATTCATTTTGTGATAGACAAACTC